>JAKSZP010009343.1:0-168916 GCA_022478985.1 Massospora cicadina | reverse complement strand
AGCCAGAATACCACTGGTATAGCCATCTGTCAGGTAATCCCAAAATGAACTAAATAGATGGAAATTAATATAATGATCCATGTAAGGCCTCAGGTGCTAGCTATCAATCTGGACAAGGTTGTACATCCCTTTATAGCTATGAAAGTTTCAAACCCCAAGGTATCGTCCCTCACCCAAATCACAGACTAGGGCATACCCTGTATGAGAGATGAATGGTCGCTGCCCCTCCCCATTACCCACACACTCTTTAACAATCTACTCTCATCCCATACTCATTCAAGTATTCAATTCTGCAGATTTTATTTAAAAATCAAACAACTTTGTATAGATTTGAAAAATCTTAAGACCCTTCATTGCCAAGGGCCTATGCCTCTCCCCCAGCAGGCATTACAATCAGTGACCCACCTGAAATGAAAAGATTCAGTTATTAAATCAATTTTGAGAAAGATTTCAATAAAAAAGGGCCAAAAACAGGGATCAAACTTGACACTCCTTTCCAAAATATAAAACTAAATTCAGATATCCATAATTTAGGGGAAATAAACTAATAATAGCTTGGAACATCAGCTGATACTATTGGAGTGGAATTGGTGGAAAAACTGTGTCAAACAGCTATCACCTTCCTTTATGAACTTACCATTGTTTGAATTTTTGATTCAAAGTCAGAAGTCAACCCTACTATTTTAGTTTAGCTTAACAGCTCTCTCCTGTCATGGATGCAGCTAAAAAGAACTAGACTGGGCTCCCAGTCAGGGTGCGCAAGCACCCAGTGGAGGGCCCAGAATTCCAGAGGCATAGCGGTCTGAGTGACTAAGAGAAGTGGGGATCTATGGGTCACATGAGAAAAGAAAACAATCAATAAAGTAAAAAAGGACCCCAAGGCAAACCAGATGGTTGGGTTGGGGGCAACCGCGAGTCTTATGGGGGCAACCCCCAGGGGCGGGAGAGGCAGGGAGGACAACTCCTCCTCCAGGATTGTGGTTGCTGGCCTTCAGAACCTGAGGGAGAGGCTTGCGCACCAGCAGGAGGCGTATCGGGACCACCACGTTGTTGGAAATGTGGGTAGAAGTGGAGGAAACCCCATAGGAGGGGCTGGAACTGAGTTTCCCTAAATGAGGACACTCAGTGACCTGCTGGTGAGCTGAACCCACAGTGGCAGGGGTGGCAAACGGAGCTGAACCCATGCGCGGTGGGCAGGGGTGCCTTGAGATTGCTCTCCCCGGGGAGCAGACTTGGTGGACTTGACATCCAAATAAACGGAATGGTCTTCATTTAATGGACGCAAAGGAATGAATGGAACAGTGAGCTCGCCTTTAGTAGTGGGCCAGATTATCACGTCAGCGATCTGCTGCTGTGAGGTGGGATCAAGTGACTGGATAATCCAGTCTGCAAACATTGGGAAAAGGATGTGGACAACGGCATACTTTGTTGGATTGAATGACGGAATTGTGTTTGGAATTTGTGTTAACAATAGGTGGAGTCTGCGGCAAACAAAGCAGATACATGGATTTTATTTTGACAAGGCTAAAAAGAATGAACCGACAACTGCCTCAGTAGGGCCAGTTGCCTTTTAAATGGTTTGATAGGCATAGGGAGGAGTCAGGGGATTAGTTTTTTTGGGGAATGGGGAGGGAATTCGGTTGGCTGACTCAGAGGGGGATGAAAGGCGGCTCTTAATTTGGCAAAAACTTAGAAAATTTTTGCAAATTTTCCTAACTTCTTATGACCAAGCCAAATTGATGCTGCCAATCCAGGTTCTGATGACTCAACTCGGCTGATTTGCATGGCTTGAGCATTCCAGATTCGTCTTAGAAGCAGGGGTCCATCAATCAGTTTCGTTGCAATTTGGTCTGATCCCACAATTGGGTGGCTCACATGATCCAAACCTCCTGGAACTGCCTCAGAACATCAGACCTGATAGTCTGAGTCATTCGCACCCAGGTTTTCAATCCAAGCCATATTCTGATCTGGATCCTGAACCCAGCCAGCCTGAACTGGCCCCAGTCCAGAATTTAACAGCTGGGCTCCGACACTGGGAATTACAAATTTTCCCAGTTTTCCCTAATGGCTGGCCTGGGGAGTGGGTAGCCTCCAGACCCCCTCCAAGCCCCCTAACTTGAACCACCTCCCTGCAGACCCCCTCTATCAATCCTACCAGGATTGAAGAGGAGGAAGGGGAATGGGGCAGCTTTGGGGAGAAAAGCTGTCACAGAGCGCTCATCTATCACGTGGGCAAGGTCACCCAGTTGTGACAGAGGGTCCACAGGAGCCTTGGGCCCCCTCTTCATCCGGAAAGGGTGCTGAGCCCTATCCAGCTTCAAGGGCTGGTCCCCAAGACTTACATCTCCCCTAGTACTCTTAAGAATCTGCACCCTGCTAATGGGAGGGTGTTGTTATTCTTTTTATCTATTACCCTTAGAGTTTTTGTAAATAAGTTATTGGGAACTTAATTTTAGTTATATTAAATAATTTTTTTGGTATATGGGCAAAAATTCCCTAAGGTTGGAGCCTTTACAACACACCCTCCAACGCACCTATCTACAGCCTTTTAAGGGCACCAATGCTTTAGAGACTGTGGCTGCTCTTATGGGTTCTAGCTCAGCATAAAAAGAAGCCAGGTCTGTATTTTGAACGCTGGGATCCTAACAGATCTTTATTTTAATAAATGAAAATTAGAGGGTTTTTTCTTTTCATAAAAACTAAGGAAAGTTTGAAGAAAAATGGAGCAACAGAAGTACCTGTTTGGGATTGCAGCCTAATAAGCTTGATATTTGGGTATATGGAAAAATGTACATAAGTGCTGGGAATATCTTCACGTTTGAAAAACACAGATTGACACAGTAAAATGCTATCTATGTTGGTGCGGATCCAACCTAGACAGCCAGATTGGTATCAGATTTTTATCAAGCTTTTTTGCATTGCAATTTCATCTAAAAAGCTGAAGACAATTTTTGAAATATTTGTTGCAAATTTTGCAATCTGCTACATCAGGGATCTGCAAGTGTGCCAGGCCAAAAAGTATGAGAACTGCTGGCCCTTGCTGTTTCACCTTCATAGGCGTACCACCCCCTACAAGTCCAAGTCCAACCCACCAACTCAGCGGGCCAACAAATTTGCTTTAGCACCATTTTCCCCATTTGGGAGTGCACCTGTGGTCCTCAGCCCCCTTCATGGGTGGCCTGACCCCTTGCTCCTTCTCCCTCATGACCAAAATCCAGCCCCTCTTGGATGTTCACTGGCAAGTCCATCCTCCATTTTGGGGGCCATGGCTCCCATGATACACCACCCTCATGGTAGATGACCATCAGCCATCATTGTTGGTGGCTGGTTGGACATGTTCCCATTGGGGTTTCTTGTAGGGCTGAGGTATGGGAGCTAGCAGCATCAGCCACTTCAGGCACATCACCCTGCACCTGCCTCAGGGGTCTCCTGCCCATCTTCTACCACCAAGTTGCTTTCACTACTTCATTAATCTAAGATGGGCAAAAGAGAGATCTTTATTATGAGAGAACTAAAACTATCTAGAGGGCTACTTTACTTAATCAAAACCCAATAGCATCCACTGCTGGACTCAACCAATCATCTTCATTTTGCTAACCCTCATTCCCACATAATCTGTCCTTCCCAAACACCGAATAGTAATTTGACTCATCATCAGCATCAGTCACAATTCAGTTATATCTAAACCACTATTATAAAACATCATAGAAATCTTTGGCATCAGTCAAAGGTATCCAGAATTGGAGGCGGTGGAATCACCATTGCTCACTCCCATAATGAAATTTTGCATTCCGCTGGCAGAATGATTATTCTCAGCATAGGTCGCCAGTCAATCCATAGATATTTAACTGTCTGGATCATCCTTAACATTAGTTGCCAGTGATACCAATAACCTAACATCAAATTGGCATTCCGCCAGTGACCCTTCACCAATCAAACTCTCAATTTATCTCAGCGTAAGTTGCCCATAAATCCTTCTAATTTAATATTAAAGATTAATTAATCATCCTCAGCCTTAATCACTGGTGGACAAAGTAACTTTATCTGCTTCAGGGATTAGCCCCAACAAATCCAGCCTCAGTGGAACTTTTGACATAGCAAAGCAACTAAATTGAGGTCACAAATTGGCACAATTATCATAAATAATATTAAAACTAGGTAATTGATCATTCCGTTAGGACTGATAAATCTTACCCCTAATTTCAGAAACTAAGGGAGGTTCCATCTGATTAATTTCCTGACATTTCCCCCGCTTAACCAGATGGTGTTCCTCCAGCGTGACTCCACCTACTTGGTGTACCAATACTACCTCCACGCCCCTCCTCCAAGAGGCGCCAGGACTACACCAGTGTCTTTCACAAACTCCTAACCATACCTCTAACTACTTGAGCAGCACACCAGCGGAGCCTCCTGTAGTGAGCGCCACTTGTTGAAAAGTGATTAGTGCACAGGTTCACGGGGGTTTATTCATTAGCTTAATATAATTTCCCTGTATGATGACAGGGAACACAAACCTGAGCTGATAAAGGTTCAGTTAACACTTGACCATCGTTCAATATAATATCTAGATTGTTACGTCCTAAACTAATTAAAACCAAACACTAGTAAATTCAAACATACAATAACAAGATATTTTATTAGGGGAATAATCTCATACATATATAGTATACTAGCACCCTAGTGCCCTCTTATTAGAATTGTTGGCATTTGCTGCTGGGATCTGGCTTTCATTCATAGACCTGCAGCTTCAGCATGCCATTATTAAGAACATCCTTCGACTTGATTTCTTAGGCTTGGAGACCCTGCCATTGAGCTGGTAAACCATTGGGTATCATATCCAACAAATTAGGGAATTTATAATTATCTAATTAATTTGTAGTATTAACTCAAAGCTTCCTTCCTTTGAAGCCACAAATTTTGATACTAGTAAATTATTTCAGGGATCATCCCTGACTAATCCACTAGTATCTGAACACATTGAAATTATATTCTGGTTAAATTTCTAACAATGGCCAATAGGGTGCTCCCAAGGCCAGGAAAGGTAAAGGTGGTTCTATTTTAAATCAGATGGGTTCAGAATGCCCAAACCTGTTAATGGTGGCTTGTCTTAACTGGTAGCAAGGAGGGAAGTTGGTGAGTTAATTTCAATCCAAAGGTAATTAAAACGTTTTGATTATGTCCATCATTGTCATGCTATCATAATTAAGACTCAAACTAGGGGGATGTCTATTTACAAGGTGAGGAGCAGCAACTTTGCTGTTAGATATGGCTTTTAGCTATCACCACCTCCTGACACATTTTCTTGATCCTCACCACTAATCCCTTGGTGTTAAGAAGAGACTGGAAAGAGATAATTTTCAGGAGTTAAGCCATCATCCACCTTTCATCAATAGCATGGGCTAGATTACCTTGGTTGGTGAGGGGGTGAGCAGCTTTTTTATTGGCCCCCTTCTTAGTTTTAAAGTGAAGTTCCACCATGTTGAGATGCAAAGAGTGTCCCAGGACTTACAATAGGAGGACCATGGTACTAACTATTCCAAAAAGTAAAGAAAGAAAAAGAAAAAAAAACACATGAGCCCTAAATCCCTAGAACAGTAGTCTATCCAACACCGCCCCTGTAATTGAGGGTAGAGTGAAAAGGAAGTGGTGGAAAGACTTAAAGGTCTCATGCTGACATCTGGATAAAACATAAATGGGAACTATAGTCAATTTCTAGGAACTAGGTAGTCCTTGACTGGATCTGACAGTGTCATTTAAGAGGCATAATTACAAATAATCAGTATTAGAAATTGTGAGCGAGATGATAATAGCAACGTGCAAATGCTTTGGCCTTGGTGGGGCAAGCCCTGTTGATAGCATTCAAAATGATAGTTGAATTGAACATAATGCTTTAGCTGCTACTAGAGCTCTAAGCGCTGGTGAAATTAGGAAATCCTCGCGTGGAAAACAGGTTGCATGTAAGCTATATATAACTAGTCATAGAAATCTTAAACAGATGGAAGACTTCAATTCTTATTACCTTAGATGTGGTCCACCCTCCATCCTATGGATGAGAGTATTGAGGCTGCACAAATTGGACAAAAGTGTACAATAGCGTTGAAGCTATCTGATGTACAATATGACTGTGTAAAGCACTTCCAGATGTGAGCTTTAGCTTTTGGGTGGAGTAAGGGACGATAAGTAATCCCATATTTTCTATTGATCTTGTGGGGTACAAGGGATATTTAACAAATACAACAAATCAATTCTTGCTAGAGTGACCATATTCTAAGGGTAAAAGGATTGTGGAATCACTGGAACTTTATCAAAAAGTGGGGTTATGTTGGGCTTGCTCTTACAGAGAGGCTTGTAGTAAATTTTCTGGAAGCTTTTTTAAGATGTTGATAATACACAAC
Source organism: Massospora cicadina (assembly GCA_022478985.1). Lineage (NCBI taxonomy): Eukaryota > Fungi > Entomophthoromycota > Entomophthoromycetes > Entomophthorales > Entomophthoraceae > Massospora > Massospora cicadina. The sequence continues at coordinate 162,521 of JAKSZP010009343.1, read as the reverse complement.
ACCTTTAAAAACGGGGTTGGGTGCAGTGGGGTCCTGCTATATTGGGTGAGAGGGTAGGTATCACAAAAATTTTTGGGATCATTAGGATTTACCAGCTAAAATGCTCTTGCAAAGTTGCCTCATGCTGAAGTAGACCAAAGGAGAGCTTGTGGGATAATACTAGTTAATTAAATATTCATTTACTAAATGATGGATGTTTTGTTGGTGGTGATTGATGAGACTTATCCCCTGAGAAACATGAGCCAAAGTTCATTTTAACCCATGATAGGAGCCCATTGGCCATCCATAAACCACGATTTTAGTATAGCTTGTAAAAAGTTGATAGTGCGATTACAAAATGACTTTGTGAGCTGTGTAAAATACTTTTGAAAGAATCAGTGCTTTGCTAATACAATTCAAAACAAGCCATAATGAACGGCCATGAAGTCTGGATGCATGGGTTGAGATACTAGATAAGAGATTACTCTCCATAACTATAGATGCTTATACTCCAGAGTTCATCCATACACCTAAGTGGCGCACAGGTTGGAGAGAATGAGTTTCTTAGAATGGATTGATTGACCTCCTGGCTGATAGTTGGTGAGAAGTCCCAAAAAGCCACTGATAATGTTTCTTACCAGGAAGTATGACCTCAACCTTGTGGGGATTGATCTTGGCGTTGCTTACTTGTTCATACTGTCTAATGATCTGCAAAAGAAAGAGAGCAATTGTTGGATTGAAAATACCCATCACACAATCATCTGAAAATGTCAATAATTTAGAAGGGTTCTGACCTGAAGATCTAATGCCTTTCAGGGTCTGATCTATGATTCACAGAACTGGGTCTATCCCAAAGTTGTAAAACAAAGGGCTATTAGAGTCACCTTGTTTTTAAACCTCATTGTGGGATAATGAGGTCCGTAACAAAATCATGGATCATGGATAGCCATGGAGCTGATTCATGAGAAAGCATACCCAATTAATAAAATGAGGGGAAAGGCATAAAGTTTCAAAGGATGCCCTATGATATTTCCAATGCACTTGATCATACGCTTTATGTTAGTCTAAGAAGATAAGGACATCATCTGATTTGGACTGTAACATATTGGCGACAGTATGGATGTTGTCTCATATACTGCAAATGGGAACAAAACCAAATTTTTTGCGTGATATGAAGGTTTGAGTGAGCTTACCCAGAGCTATGATAATATCTTGGTCAATTTTAGAAACCCATTGGTAAGGGAGATTGGGCTCCAGTTACCAAATTATTAGAATCCCATTTTTTTATATAAGCTGACCACAAAGGCTTCTGGCCCACCAGGCAGCAGATGAGTCTCTAAAAGGAACTTATTGATAAAGGCTTTGAGTAGTGATGCAATTAGTTTAAATCTGTGTCTGAAAGGAGCTCATAAAAAAGCCATCTGGGTTAAGGCTCTTGTGATGAGGCGCCCTGAGTACATTATCACAAAGTTCCTCTTTTTAGACAAAACTAAAAAGGCAAGATAATTAAGGAAGAGAATGGATCTCAATTTTAGATAAAAATTGTTGTATATCCTGTGTTACAGTCACCTGTTTGATACAGGCTGTTTTATGAATGTTGACCAATATCAGGTATATCACTGGATGATGAAACAAAGTTGATCATGTGCTAGTTTGAACCTGGGTACAAGAAGTACCTAGTTTTCATGCAGTAAAGTCGTAACTAATACCCCAAGTTGATTACTCCCCTTTGGTGATCTGCAAAGCGCCAGCCAAGATGCTTAAACAGTTTTGATGTGCAATATTAAGCTCTTGTATCTGAATAGTTGTAGCAATCTATTTGCAAGTTCATGCTGAGCTGTATTCCCTTTAATGGGCGTTATTTCAGATGGGTGAGAGAATGCTAAAAGTGGGTAGCTGACGCTGTAAACGTGTGGTGCTGGCGCATAGCAAACCGATATTTCAGCATCTGTGATTTTTAATTTCATCAGACCCCATGTTAATAAGGGATTCTTAAAAATGGGCACATCATATGAGGTAAAATTTATTTTTGGGACATCCATTGAGAGAACTCATCACTGGATATTGTATCAATACTTACCATATTCCAGTGTGGTTGAGTCTGATGTTGGTTAAGTTCAGTTAGGCTAATCTTACTAAATGATGGTCTGAAAGGTCTATATGGTAGTATTATACATGGAGATTTTAGGTTTATAAAATAACGGTGGGAGAATATAATCTATGTGGGTCATTGATAACAATGTACCCTGCTGTATGTGAGGTTGTTATCATATGACTTGCACCAGATGAAACATTATGGAGGGGATCATATAATCCTCTTTGTGCTTTGAGCACTGATAATTCTATATGGCTTGGTGGGTATTGAGATGTTAGTGACTAGCAATAAGTTTCAGAATTTGACTAACAGGTGAAATCACTCAGAATAAAGGTAGTATTGGGGGATCAAGTTGAGATACACTTGCGAGAAAGTCAGTTTAGCAATTGATTGTTGAGGGCGTATATGTTAAGGAAAGTAAACTCCTCACTTTTCCATATAAATGTTACATTAATTGCTCATTTTTTTGTATTAGAAGTTCTTACCACATTAAGCCATTTGGTAGGGCGCATCTGAACCCACAGTAATGAGACCATATGGACTTCATAGGAAAAAGAGCTCTTGACCACTCCTCTTTAATTCTCTAACAAATGATGGGTTTATTGGGTCTCAATAAGTCATCTGGTGGGTTACGCAAAGAATTCAGTTTCTTAGCTGGGATGTCAAACCTTTAAAACCTGAGACATTAAGCATCCCTATTTTCAGGTGGACACCTGGGCCGCTCTATGAGCGGTGATCTGGGGCAATAGAACAGGCTGCACCCATAGGACCATCTTGCTTTGTATTTAAGGTTGCTAACCTGAGACAACTCCTCTCATTGAATGTGACGTAATATTTACATGGAGGAGGCTTAAACTAAACTCAATGTAATCTTTCAAACAATCTGATTTTATGGAATGTTAGGCATGTGAATAATCTTACTCATTTCATTATCATAAGCTTTGTGATGGATCAAGCGGGTCAGGATCAGCCCCAGATGAGTATTTCTCTGGGTGATCCTTTATTTGTGCACTCACTGGCGTTGGGTGCTGGTATGGGGTAATAACTAGTGTATCCATAACAACTTTGTGATCAAAGGAAAACTACTCTTGCTCTTCCTTATTGGAAACCTTTTTGAGCGCCTTTTGTGCGCTTTCCGTTGCTAAGAAGATATAGGAGCTAAAACTATATAATCACCATCCTCACCCCAACAGAATGGCATAGAGACGTCAGTTTTTTTACTATCTTACAAATGTTAAACATCCATGAGGGTTTTCTCAAGATCCTGCTGTTCCTTCCCTCAGAAGTGGAAGGCATGCGCCTTGTATTTCAGAACTTTGCACTCATTGCAAATAAAAATCTTCCCTTCCATGGAGTACAATAAACAGATCAGAGGAAGTATCAGATAGGTTAAAGATAGCAGCCCATGGTATTTTAGACAAGTTGTCACAGAGCTTTGAGTAGGGGTCAATACAGCATTAGCTTTGCCACAGCTAAGCTTTGTCATCAAATGTAGTTTTGGAGTGTACCTTTTTGATAGCCCCATACTTTACTAAGCCCTTTCTCAAGATTTTCAATAAAATCTCACTGGAGGGTACTGGAAAGATCATCAGAACTGATAAAGGTTGTAGTAACTTTGTTCAAGTGGGTGCATTTCAAATGCTTCATGTGTGACACTCCACAGATTTTTTAACTTCAATTTTACCCTTTGCAGTTTCATCAACTGCATTTCAGTGCGGGAACCTAAGCAAAACCAACCACAATTAAAGCTTCATTTGAGGAAGGTAACAGAAAAAATTGACTTCACCTGCTGATATGTCACCTTCTCATTTAATATGGGGTCTACTATCCCCTATATATGTGGATGACGTGGTCCATCGTATAGATTGACAATGTCAGGGTAAAGCCTGACATTAGTCAGATTTCTGAGATTACAGATGTTATTAACCAGATCAAGAGGATATTTGTTAAAGTTAGATTTATTAATTGCATACCAAACCATAGTTGTAATGGTTTAGTTCAATTAATCCTGATTTACCAAAAATTGTACTATTATTGAGTCAAATAAACGCACTAAAACGAATTTACAATGAGACTGAAATAATTCTAATGCCTTTCATAATCATATGCAATGCGCAATTAAAGAAGCTTAAAAAGAATAGTACTTTGTTTAAAAATCATTTAAGCTTAGGTTAGTCCAGAAAGTTGGATGGAATATAAAACTAGGGCATTAATATGGTTAATCTTATAACTAAAATTTATTTGAGGTATGCCAACCAGGGGAAAGACATTACCAATACTCATAGAGCAAAAGAACTGAACGAACAGAACAGCAAAACAAAACAAAACCTCCATTCAGGTGGGGAGCGGAATAATGCTAACCTGGAATGGCAGAGGGGGGGGACAGGCAGCTCTACTATAGGCTTGTTGCTCATGACAGAATTATAATGGTTGTAGTAGCAGACAAAAGTGGAGATCCAGGGCGTTGAGGCATCAGTGTGGTGGGGGTGTATGTGGTAAAATATTAATTACCTTCCTCAAGATCAGTTTGGAAGAAAGCCTCAACTAATTCTGTAACATGATGTTCATCTTGAAGGCGGGCATATGGGAGTTGGGTCAAACTGGTTATAATTTGCTGGGTATTTTAGCAGATGGGTAGAATTCTGCTAGTCTTGATTACAAGCAAGAAAGCTTCTAGGGCATCATATTTCAATTTATTGATTTTGTCCTGTGCTGCTTTGGGGAAATTGGGGGAAGTCAATTGTGTTAAGCCCTATATAGAAATGAGCAACCAATTGGGCCATTGCATTGCGGAGGTGGTGGCAATGTGGCGAGGCAACCGTTGCTAAAGTGAGCTGGTGGTCACTTTGGTATGGGATGGCATTGGGTTTAAAAGAGAAGCATCTGGGCGAGAGAGTTTTTTTTTAAAAACAGAATTATAAAATTCAGTCCATTTACAATCATCCAGGATGAAAGGTTCATAGTTTCCACATTTGCGAAAATTTACCTAATTTGTCAACCTAGTCCAATAGGTTCCAAGAATTCTGTTTCATGAGAATAGCGATGGCTGAATTTGGGTGGGTGGTGATAGGCGAATGGGTGGATGCTTGGGTGCAAATGGTGGTCCAAGACTGACCTGAACGGCTGGGTTGAATTTGGGTGGGTGAATGTAGTCAGATGATTTGGTGGGGGCAGATTTCCCACTTTGGCCCATCAGATGAGAGCGTTGGGTGGGAGGAGCAACAAAACGCCCCAATTCTGATTCCACTGAAAAGGGTTCATAAGCATAAGAGGAAATGGCTTAGGGGAAGGATTTTTGGAATGATTGAGTCCAACAAAGAGGGGACAAATTTAGCAACCATTATCAACACAAGCACAAAAGAAATGCTATGGTGCTGCCATGATATGAGCATTGAGGGAATTTTTGGGCTATGGCAAGGTGGTGTGAGATTATGGTGGCAGTAATTCAAGGGGCAGCAAGGCGCTCTACACCAGATGGAACAGTGAAGACGAGGTTGGGTTGAGTGCCATAAGCAAAAAGCCCTGCCATCAACTGTTCATACAAAATTTGAGGTGGGAGGTGGGAAGGGAGGGATGCAAATGTTACCACCAGTCTGATGTTGGAAGGTAGGAAAGTATAGGTAGTTGCCTGGGAGTGTTTTTGTAAATTAGGGGAGTTAAAGCCACTGCTGCAGCATCCTCCTCCATATGGAAGTCTATGTCAATATAACCCTTAACAAGACAGAAATTGATAAAGCCAGCCGGCACAAATGCACAGTTGCAAGTTCAATTTTTGCTTTTTCTGCATATGGTAACAAACGCCCATAGTTGACATAGAGGAAAATGAATATTGGAATGAGGAAGGGCAAGAGTATGGGGATGAGAAGGATGGATGCACGCAAGGTGGAGCGCTAAGTCCCATGAGGAACAAATCAGCTGGAAGAGGTTGGTGGGCTATTCAAACCCGTCCAAATGCATTTGTCCACAGGGCGGAAAATGCTAGGTGGTGATGCACCGCTGCTCCACACTGGAGCAGCAGGCTGCGGATCTGAGGACATTGATTGGAAATTGGACATGGCCAGATGGCTGATGAATAAATAACCTCCTTTTGAAAATTTTTCTCAAAAGTGAGATCAAGTGGAAAAAAAAGTTTACATAAGGGTAATCTTTGTGACTAATAATTATTAATACATGCTAATTCCTTTATATATTTATTTTCTGATACTAGCATTTTATATTATATAGTAAACAGGCTATAAAGTCAAAGATTTTTTAAAACCTACACCATTTTGTACAGTTTCAAACTGCAATCTTAAAAATCTTATACTCATGAGTGCAGAAACACCTATATCTGAATAAATCCCTCTTTCGTTACTCTCACATTTAGACATAGTTGGTGACTGGCCTTAACAGGAATGGGACTGTTTGAAGCATTCCTTCTTTCTTAAGGATTAAAACGCCCAATTGCCATTAGTATACTCTATATGGTGCGCACCATGCCTTTATTATACTGAACCTTTTGCTCAGACTTAGTAAGTTCATGGCTTGCTATTTCAAACCGGGATAAAGTAGTTACAGTCGCTGACAATTTTACCGCCAAATTTAGAAAGTCTATCCTGACGCATTTTTAGTATTGGGAGCTTTGACGTTTGCTTTATTGTTAAAAGGTTAGCAGTATTTGGAATAAATGTTTTTCCAATAAAACAAGATGAAATAACTTTTTAAAGAAGCGATAGGACTCATTCAGGTCCAAACAACAACTGTAGCCAACCACACGCCCAAGAATTACCCTATAGTTACTTTTTCTGAAAATCAACAATAGCTGATGTGAAAGGAGGACTTACATTGATGGGCGTATCCTAAGCATATCCAGAGAACTACCAAGATGACGCAAAGAAAGTTATGACAGTGAGTTCTCACCTCTCTGGAGATGCTTTGAGTTGGTTTACCTAAGCTTTGGAAGAAAATGAGATTTTGTGCATGAAATACAACGGTTTTAAAGTCAGATGCTAGCTGTATCAACTCCTTCCAGTTCAGACTACATGCACGATTTGTCTTGATGAACCTTCAGCAGAAATGCCAAATTTTTGATAGAGATATGCAGAAGTTTCTGGAGATATCCCTAAAACAGAATTAGATGATGAAATGGAAGCGCTTTATTTCAGACAAGGGTTAGGAAGTCACTTGGCAAACATGATCAGAAACCACCCCATCATACTGCCTTTAAAAATTGCTTGGAATCACTTAAATATGGTTATGGGCAGAACTCCCATGTGGCAAAGGCCTTATTACAAAGTCAAATACCCAATATGTGCCATGAAGAATATCAACGTCATTCTAAGGAAGGATTGTGTTGTTCTTGTCATGATCCTGTTCATTTAGCATTAAAATGTCCAAAAAAGGGTAGCATATCAGTCTCATTTACAATATCAAATGAAACTCAATCTTAACCTCTTTTTTTCCTATACTTTTTAAAATGAGAAATACTATATTCCATACCAAGGCTTTACTGGATAGTAGGGCCTCCCAGAACTTTATATCAGAGGAAATGGTAAAGAAGTTGAGAGCAAATTTGTACTGAAACTGACCATAGACCTGGGAAATGGGAAGCAATACAAATACTACTGTTGTGCACATTGATAAGCCTCATAACTGGTTCCATGAAATTTTGAGATTGAATTTTTTCATAATAAAAAATACACCCCGGCCTGCAATCCCTGGCTTTCCATAAAATAGCCAGAAGGAACTTCAACATGACTATGGCAGAAACACTGTCACATCAAAGTGGATGGAAAGAGTGAAGTATGGGCGTTTAGTAATAAATAATTTTCCAGAGTTTTATGTTGCAGAATCTCCAAAATTTCTATTTAAGACATTTAAAGGAAAGATTCCAGTATAACTTAAAGCGTGGTCTGAAGTGTTTAGCAAAGCGAGGCAAAAGTTCTGGCATACCAGAGCCTTTTTAATCATTCAATAGACTTGGTAGAAAGGGAAGCAGCCTACTAATGGACCAATATATAGCTGCAACCAATGGGAACAGGTGACGTCATGCGAGTACTTGGATACTATGTTGGGAAAAGGTTTCATTTGAGTGTCTCAGTCTCCATGTTCATCTCCACTTTTATTTGTAAGCAATAAAAATGGAGGTTTGCGCCCTTCATAAACTATCAAAAATGAATGATATCACCATCAAGAACCAATACCCTTTGCCTAATGCTGACTACTTGAGTGAGCAGGTTTCTGAGTTATTATCTTTTCAAAGGTGGACCTAAGGGATGCATTTAACCAAATCAGGATTTGGGAAGGTGATGAATGGAAACCAGCTTTCAAGATGCGGGTTGAGTTGTTTAAATATCTTGTCATGCCGTTTGTCCTCTTAACGCACCAAGTACATTTCAACCAATAATCAATAAATTTTTATGTGGATACATGGACCTGTTCTGCATGGCTTACCTGGATGATATTCTGGTGTATAGCAAGTCACAAGAGGAACATCTTCAACATATGCAATTGTTCTTTAAGAAATTCCAGGAGCATACCCTTCAATTCAAGCTTTCTAAGTGCGAGTTTGCTCAGGAAAAGTTTGATTTCTTGGTTATGTTGTGGGCAGGGATGGGTTTTATCATAAACCTAGAAAAATGAATGCTATCACATCATGGCCTACACCTAATAACTGGAAGGAAGTTTGCAGTTTCTTGGGTTTGGCAATTTTTGCAGGGATTTATCAAAGGCTTTTTTCTACTGCATTGCCCTTGACTTAGCACACATCAGAAGGTGTTTCATATAAATGGTCCCAAGCGCTGGAAAAATCTTTTCCTGACTTTAAGTCTGCCTTTGTTTCTACACCAGTGTTGTGCATGCCCAGCTATAATAAGCCCTTAGTAGTTGAGAATAACGATTTTGGATATGAACTTGAGGAGTTTTTATTGCAGGAGGGGGATGATATTAGTCTGCATTCCATAGCCTACTATTCCAAAGAAGTTTAGCCCAGCTGAATGTAACAACATGATCTATGACAAAGAGATGATGGCAATTATTCAGACCCTGGAACACTGGCGAATGTACTTATGTGAGGCAAAGCACCCCGTGAAGATTATGACTGACCTTAAGAACTTAAAATACTTCTTTACTCAGCGCCATCTAAATCAGCAATAAGCTAGATGAGCTCTTTCCCTTGCTGATTATGATCTGGAAATCGGATACAAGCCTTGGAAGTTTAATGTAGTCCCAGATTTTCTAAGTTGTCGCCCTGACTTGATTCATGCAGAAGGTAAGATCACAGAATATAACACACAGGTTTTACTAAAATACATTGAACTCAGTGGATCAGCTCTCTCACATGATTTTGGTGGGACGGGAGGATGATTTTAAAGGCCCAGAAAGAATATGAATTTCGTCAAGGTGTTAAGGCTGACCTGAGCCACAATTCAAAATAGTGGATGGTACTTCAAGAGATATTCTCTGAAAGGACATTTAATCTATCAGAAGAAATGCCTGTATGTGCCTGAAGGGTCCCAACGATTGGAAATATTACTGAATACTATGACACAAGCATGACTGGAAATCCTAGACGAAATAAGATGGTACCTCTCATCCAGAAAACTCACCACTGGTTTAGGCTGGATAGTGATGTCAGTATGTACTTGGCTATATGTGAGATTTGTGGGCGTACTAAGGTTTGAGGGGCCATCCTGAAGGTTAGTTAAAACTTTTGAAGTTCTCTCAGAAGCCTTGGGAGTCAGTTACTCTATATTAAATGATTATATTAACCCCAGTCTCAATGTTATAATTCAGTTTTGGTGGCAGCTGACCAGTTCACAAAAATGTCTCACTTCACTGCTACGACCACCAATATCACAGTCAAAAAGACAGCCAGCTATCAATATATAAGGTCCTCTTGTATTATGAAATATCCAAGGAGGTTATCTCAAACAGAGGCCCAAAGTTCACTTCACCCTTAAGGAAACAAATTATGTCAAATATTGGAATTAAGATAAGCCTGTCTATTGCATATCATCCTCAAACGGATAAACTGAGTGGGTTAATCAGGTGCTGGAGAAGTAATTGATATGTTATGTGAATGCTGAACAGGATAATTAGGTTGAGCTGTTGCCAGCGGCCCAATTTTTTCTGCAACAACATGGACTATACCTACATTGTAATGTCACATCTAAGGCTGACTATGGCTATGACGTGAGTTGGGAACCACTGCCAACTACTGAAGTGAACATCTTATCAGGAAGAAAAAATTCAGAAGGATAATAATCAGACCCATGTATTATGTTTAGCAAATCTAACTCAAACAGTGAAAAACTAAAAAATTTTCAGATAGAAAAGAATATCTGGGAATACGGTGCAAGTTGGGAGTGAAGTTTGCATGGATACTCACAATGCTCCTTTAGATGTACCATGCGAAAATTAGCCCATCAGCGTGTATGAGCTTATGGAGTAAATAGGTCATTGGGAAGGTTGCTTACTGAGTTGCTCTACCTGAAAATGGAAATTTTTGATGGTTTTTATTGATAAATCTTGAACAATAAGGATGGTAGTCCTTACCCATCAGAAAGTTAAAAGCGCTGCCCCCTCTTTGATTGATGGTCCATATCCAGAGAATGAGGTAGAGGCTATCGTTGGCAGATGTAAGCATTGTGACAATGTTATTCCTGGTTAAATGGGTCAGATATCTTGCAAAAGAAAGCACTTGGGATCCCGAGGAGAACTTAAGTAATGCAGGCAAGATGTTAAAGAAATGGAATAAGAAGGACTCACAGGTAGCTTCATCTCTTGTGGGGGATAAAGGCAGGGTAAAGCCTGACATTAGTGACATTCCATAGATTTTAGATATTATCTATCAGATTAAGAAATTTGTGCTAAATTTAAATTGAATTTTTTCATACCAAATGAATAATTGTGGTGGAAATATTTGATTAATCATTCAAATTACCTCAATTGCAATATTAATGAGTCAATTAATTGCATCTATATGAATTTACAATGAGACTGAGATGATACCCACGGCTTTTATAAAATCCTATGCAAGGTGCAATCCCATAAGATCAAAAGAAGAATAGTACTCTCTTTAAAAATCTATTAAGCTCCAGGTAGTAATAGTGTCACAAAATTGACTATGGGCACCGCTAGTGGGCCAGGCCAACCAGTATGAAGACTAGTTGGCCCTTTACCATTTTCGCCTTCATTGGCGTACCAACCCCTATAAGCCCGCGTCTAAACCACCAACCAACCACCAACGGCTTCTCCTTAGCCCCAGGTGTCCTTGACATGTGCCTCAGCGAGTCCTGCCCCCATCCTGGGCGGCTCAGGCACTTCTGCACTGCCTCACCCTCTCAACCCTTCACCAACCCATCTGGGCATGCCCTGGAAAGTCCATCCCCCATCTTGGGCGGCTATGGCACTCCAGCACTGCACCCCGCAAGGTTGGCAGCTAGTCAGCATCTGTCATTAGTGGCTAGCTGGCCAGGTTCCCGCCAGTTTCTCATAAGGAGGAGGCATGGGAGCTGGCGGCGCCAGCCACTCTAGGTTTGATCACCCGCACCTATTGGGGATATCCTGTCCCATCTTAACCCTACTTTAGCTGACAAACTACTAACAAATAATAAAAGATGGGTAAAAGAGAGATGTTTGTTTGGAGGGAATAACAGCTATTTATAATTAGGCTACTGTGCTTCTGAAACCCCTCAGCCATCTAGGCTGGAACTCTATCAGATTGTCACTTAATTCATCTTAGCGATTCCCTCCTAATCTGCTCATCTAATAACCAAATATTAGATTAGTTCAATCCATCCTTGGCATGAGTCACTGGTCAATCGTATAAGATTCATTAATTTAAATAAAACATTGAGCATTTTTGACATGAGTCACCAGTGTTTTAAATTTAGCACAAGGACCATTTTTTGAACCTTCAGCAAAGGACTCATTATTTTTACCAGAAATTCACAATTGACCTTGAATGGTAAATTGGCGGCAAACATAAATTTTGCCAAACCTAAATCAAAATAAAATTATACATCATTAAATAGTATTAAACTAGGCGATTAGCCAGCAATCAAACGCAAATAACTGATACCCAAATTCTGATACTATCAGAAGGATTAATCTGGTTAAAATCCCAACATTGCCCTCCACTTAACCAGATATTATCCTTCAGTATGACCCACACCAATTGTGGGCCAAGAATACCAGCGCCCACTTGAACGAGCGCCAGTCCTAACCAGTAGCTTTTACCACTCCATAACCAGTACTCCAACTACTTGAGCAGCCCACCAGTGAAGCCCCCTGTAGTGAGCACCACTGTCACAAAATTGAGGATGGGCTCCACTAGTTTGCTAAGCCAACCAGTATGAAGACTGGTTGGCCCTTTGCCATTTTCGCCTTCATTGGCGTATCAACCCCTATAAGTCCCCGTCTAAACCACCAACCAACCACCAACGACTTCGCCTTAGCCCCAGGTGTCCTTGATATGTGCCTATGCGAGTCCTGCCCCCATCCTGGGCGGCTCAGGCACTTCTGCACTACTCACCCTCTCAACCCTTCACCAACCCATCTGGGCATGCCCTGGAAAGTCCATCCCCCATCTTGGGCGGCTATGGCACTCCAGCACTGCACCCTGCAAGGTTGGCAGCTAGTCAGCATCTGTCATTAGTGGCTAGCTGGCCAGGTTCCCGCCAGCTTCTCATAAGGAGGAGGCATGGGAGCTGGCAGCGCCAGCCACTCTAGGTTTGATCACCCGCACCTATTGAAGATATCCTGTCCCATCTTAACCCTACTTTAGATGACAAGCTACTAACAAATAAGAAAAGATGGGTGAAAAAAGATGTTTATTTGGAGGGAATAACAACTATTTATAATTAGGCTACAGCTCCTCTGAAACCCCCAGGCCATCCAGGCCAGAACTCTGTGAGATTTTCACTTCACTCATTATAGTAATTCCCTCCTAATCTGCTCATCTGATAACCGAATATTAAAATAGTTCAATCCATCCTCAGCATAGGTCACCAGTCAATCTTATATAATTTATTAATTTAAATAAAACATTGAGCATTTTTGGTATGAGTCTTCAGTGCTCTAAATTTAGCAGCAGAACCATTTTTGAACGTTTGGCAACTGATTTATTGATTTTCCACCAGAAATTCCCACAATCAACCTTAAATGGTAAATTGGTGGGGAATTCAGATTCTGATGAACCTAAATTGAATCATTAATTATATATCATTAAATATTATCGAACTAGGATTAGCTGGCAATCACACCCAAATAACTGACACTCCTTATTATAATACTATTGGAAGAATCCATATGGTTAAAATTCTGACATCCAGGAAGTTGGATGGGAAATAAAACTAGGGCATTCATATGATTTTTCTTTTCAGTCAATAAAACATTATCACATGCTAATTCCTCTAAGTACATATTTTCCTTATATCAGTTCCATATATTGTATAATAAACAAGCCATACCATAAAACCAAAAATTTTATAAAACCTACACCAATTTGTACAGCTACTAACAGAAATTCTAGAAATCTTATGCCCATGAAGGCAGAAACACCTATATCTAAACAAATCCCTCTTTTGTTACTTCCAAGTCCAAACATAGGTGGTGTATTGGCCTTAACAGGAATTGAATTTTATTAAAGCAGTCCTTCCTTCTTTAGGGTTAAACAGCCCAATTGGCCTTTCTATACTCTATATGGTGCGCACTGACCCTTTGGTATACTGGACCTTTAGCTCAGGATTAGCAAGTTCACAGCTTGCTATCTCAAACTAGGATAAAGTAGTACCAGTTCCTGACTTTATATCTAATGGTTTACTATACTGTGCCATTGATACTATTATTGTTTTATTCAACTGAGGTAAGCTGACCAGGGGACGAACATTACTAAACTAAAACTAATAATAATAATGATAAAAAATAAGGATTCAAACAAAACGCCCAAAATGGATGGATCGATTGTATCATACCCAAAAAAATATCCAACCAGGTGGGCAGCGAATACTGCTATCCCTCCATGGTGGATGGGGAGTGGGGATCGGGGGGCTTGTCTTCAGCTGCATCCATCTCATCCCAGAGTAGGGTGCATGTTAAGGCAGATAGTAAGGGTGTGGGGGCATTGGCGGTATGGGGTTCAATATCCTTGATGACTGGAACTTCTGAATAGTTGCCAGCCATCATAATGCCAACAATGTATTTGGCCAAAGCGTCTTCAGCTTTGAGGTGGGCGTCTGGGAGTTTAACAAATGTGGCAATGTTGGTTCAGGTTATTTTTGCTTTCAGATTCCGTGCTACTGTTACCACGTTCTGGATGGCTTCAGTGACGTTTTTGTGTAAAGTTTTCATATTAATCTTACTTTGTGTAGTAAGATCTTTGGGGATAACGGGAGGTGGAATTCCTCCTGCAAGCGCAGCCACAGTTCTGGCGGCAGCTTTGCAGAGCGGATGGTAATCTGGTGTGGCGGCTGCTTCTACTGCAAGCTGGTGGTCGCTGTAAAACAGTTTGGCATTAGGTTGAGGGACATATTTCTGAGGTGGGAATTTTACATCCCATTCTGCGTTACAGAGCCGCTCGACTTGCAGTGATGGTTCTTCAACGATGTTACCTGATTTGTTGATTTTATCCAATATCTCCCGTGGGTTTTGGTTGAATTGAATTGGGGAGTCAGCATATAGTTGAGGTTTATTTGATTCAATTGCAGAAGCATGGGATCAAACTGGGATCCAATCCAATGTTTGGTTGGATAAATTATTTATGGCATTGGGGCAAGGTGGATGCTGATTGGTGGCTGCAGGTGTAGCTGCAGCAACAGGCTTTGGGGGTGGAAGAGGTAGGATTGTGCCCATACCTGAAATTGTACAGGGTGGGAATCAGATTGGAGGTCAGCGGATGAGTCATCTGATCCATCTGTTGTGGTTGAGTAGGGGCATTTGTGTTTTGAGTGGTCTATCTCAAAACGTGATGGACAGGTCATCCGTCCACCCTTGACGCGGGCCCAAAATGGATGGTCAGGCATTGAGGGAATAATGGTGCACGGCAGAATTGCCACTGCAATTTTACTAAATTCAGGGATTATCATGGCATATGCCCGAGGCCCAGCAAGTCATGTGGCTCCATTTGGGACCACAAATTGTAAGATGGGGTTGGAGCCATAGGCTGCCAAACTGGCCATCAGCTCCTGGTGGAGCACTTCAGGGGGAGGTGGGTGGGCAGGCCAGCAAAATGAACCACCAAAGTGGTGTCCACTGGGAGCTGAGTCCGAGTTGTGGGGAGAGGGGTTCCCTGGAATACCAAGGGCACAGTTGCTGCAGTGGCAGCATCGGCTTCACAGGTGAAGCTGAGGTCAAAATACCCCTTGTAGTGGAAGAAATCAATAAATCCAGCGGGTATCATCACCGCCTGTGCCATTTCAATATTGGCTTGGTTGTGGTATGGGAATAGTTTCTCATATTTGACCCTTAGGCCGTAGCACATGTTGCTCTGGGGGAGCACTAGGGGGCAGCGTGGTACCGCTTGGGTATGAGCAAGGTGGGCATCCAGATCCTTGGGCAGAATGAATCAGCCCATGGGTTTGGAATGACTGGGTGAACCAGTCCTAGTGCGTTTTCCTGCTGGACGGAAAATGACAGAGGGAGTTTTGCCGCTGCCCCACGCTGGAGCAGCTGGCAGAGAATCTGAGGATATTGGAGCGAAACTACTACAGGCGAATATGATTTGTTTTTTTAAATTTGTGTAATTTGGCTCAGAAAGTTACGCTGAGCAGAAAGAGAGTTATTATTGTACTATTATTATTTCCAATTTTAGATTGGTTGTTTAACCTTACATCATCCTCAAGCCAGCATAAAAATTTATAATAGGGTCATTAGTAATTACTAAGGGTATCCACCATAATTTGATAAGTTGGTGGATTACCCTTTAAGAAAAACACTCCAAGTTCTAGTTTCCCTTTATTTGGCCCAGTTAAGATAGCTCATTTTAGATTACCAATTTTGGGGCGCCTCTTGTTACTTTTAGAAGAAGTAAGGATAACGCTGGTATACTGATCATATCTGATGAAGAGTGTCAATGGTAAGGGAATCTTTTCCAAGAGTAAGCTGAAAAAGCATAATATATAAAATTACTTGTAAGAGCCCATGAGCCCCTAGCAGTATCCTTTAATACAGGGTGCTTACTTTTGTTAATAAATAAAAGCCCTATTCAGGTATATACCATTTTGTTTATTTTTTATTAAATGTTACTGTCTTCAACAGTTCCTTGTGATTGTTAGGGGTATAGCCTGTGCTCTGAAAATACACCGCCACTGCAGCGATTTTCACAGGGACAATAGGTAATTGTAGATAAGAACATGCATAGGGCACAGTCCAAATTGGTTTAATTCTTTCTATTACATTCAATGAATGTGAAATAAAACTTTTCTTTACACTTGATTTCACTTTTGAGAGAATTCTATAAAAAAGTTTTTTTTCATCACTGTCTGCCCACACCAGTTTTCCTATTTATGTCTGCAGATCCTTTGCCTTCTGCTCCAATGTGGGGTAACGGCGCTCAACCACATAGTGTTTTTTACCCTGCAGGCAAATGCATTTGCACAGGTTAAAATAGCCCGCCATCTCCAACCGGTCATTTTGTCCCCTATGAAACTTAGTTCTCCACTTGGCGCGCATCCACCCTTCTTGCTACCATCCTCTCGCCCTCCCTCATTCCACAATCTGATTTTTCCTACACGTTGACTATGTGTGTTTATTCCCATATGCTGACAAGGCAATGATCAAATTGGCCATTGCTGCATTTTTGCCAGCTGGCTTTATCAATTTCTGCCTCTTTAAGGGCTATTTTGATATTGGCTTCCAGATGGGGAGGATGCTACAGAAGAAGCTTCTACTCCCCTTGTTTTTAAAAACACTCCCATACCAACTACCTGATATCGCCTCCCTACAAACACCACAATGGTGGTTTACTTTGCATCCCTCCCTTCCCACCTCCCAACTCAACTTTTATATGATCAGTTGATGGTGGGGCTTCTGGCTTATGGGACTCAGATCAACCTCATCTTCACTGTTCCCTCTGGTGCAGAACGCCTTGCTGCCCCTCGCGCCACTGCTACCATAATACCATACCACCCTGCCATAGCCCAACAAAGCGCCCCATGCTCATATTGCAGCGGCGCCTGAGCACTTTTTTGGGCTCTTGTGAATAATAATTGCCAGATTTGTCTGATCTGTTTTGGGTTTGTCAGACATCTGCCCTCTAGGGCTCTAATTAAGAATGTTGGGAGTCAACCGTGGCTAAATAGGGGAAATGTCAGCCATTTACAAGTCCGCGATACTCCTACTAATGAATTTGGTTTTTAGCGATGATATGGTCAGCCAAAAGACCCTGGCCAATTCTTGGTGTAATCCGATTAATTGGGGCACTAACTTTAGTATTCAAATTTGGTCTAATTCTATGAGTTCGGGCAGTCAGATTGCCTAAAACTCTTGGCCAAATCTAAGTTGACATTCTGAGGCTCATCCTCCGGCCTCCGCAAATCTTGTACAGGCCGCGCCGCGGGGTACCAGCCCCTTTTATAGGGGCGAAGGGGGTCAAAACAAGCGCAGGATTTTTCTCCACCGGTGATTGGGTAAAGTATATAAAAACATTACCTCACAGCTCCTCCCTGCCTATCATCAATCCTCCTGGCTACTTTCCAAAGTGAAGTGAGTTCAACATGACCTGATACGCCCGCTTCACATCTTTCCTTATTTGGAATGCACTAAGCAATCTGAACTTCAAGTTTTGATACTATAATTAACAAGTATTGACATATTAATAAAGGTCCTTTCTTATCCCCACAAAAGCTGAATAAAAAACTACAAAAAAGCCCACTTTCTTGGTTGTTATAGTTTTATTATTATTATTATTATTAGTTTTAGTGGATTTTCCCCCTATTGTTGGATTTTGGCCTTCAACGCACCTGCGAGCTAAAATCACCCCAAAATTCAACAGGGTTTGACCATTCAAAAAATCCTGCCCCCAAGCCACTTTCTTTGACGCAGCTTTGGAGCCCTATTCAGTGGATTCCAAATGGGGCGTTTTGTTGCCCCCTCCCACTCAATGTTCTCATTTGATGAGCCAGAGTGAAAATTGGCCCCCACCAATTCAACCGCTACATTAACCCACCCAATTACACCTCCACCAATCAGAGTCAGGCTTGGACCACCATTCACACCCAAGAAGCCCATTTGATCATTACCCACCCTAATTTGTCATCCATTATTCTCATGAACTAAAGCCCATGGGACCTATTGGCTGAGGTTTTTGAATCAGATAAAGTTATCATGATTGAGGAATAGGTGAACCTTTCAGCCAGTTCAATTATGGTCGGGCCAAAATTTTCCCTTCTGATTTTGACAAAACCCCATCCCCAAAATGTTTCGCTCCTAAACCCAATGCCACCCCCTACCAAATGACCACCAGCTTGCCTTAGCAGTGGTGGCCTCTTTCCATTGCCCAAACCTATGCAAAGCAGTGGTCCTATCAGTGGCTTAATTCCAACTAGGGATGACCACACTCTACTAACCCCCTGATTTCCCCAAAGCAGCCTAAAGTGAAATCTATAAGTTATTTGACAATGCCAAAGCCGCTGTCATGCATGTCACTAAACTAGCAGATTTTGAACCATCTGATAAAATCACCCATTAAAGTTTATCCAATTTTCCCTCAACTCCCTGATGCCCACATTCAAGCTGAACATCACTTAGCGGAATTTGTTGAAGCTGTCTACCAAGCTGATCTTGATGATGAGTATTAAAACTCATCTTACACCGTCATCCACCCACACTATGCTGATGCTTAACGCCCTGGCTCTTCGCTTTAGGCCGTTTCAACAATTATAATGATATTGTCATGAAGAATATGTCTGCAAAAGAGCCTCCTGACCCCCCTCACTCTCTGCCATGGTGGGTTAGTAGTTTCCGTTCCCCACCTTGTTGGAGATTTTTTTTTGGTTATATCATTCCGTTCACTTGTTCATTTGGTTCTTTTGCTCTTAGATTTTTGGTAATGTCCCCTGGACAGCGTACCTCAAATAAAACAAATTTATGAATGTGAATTGAAAAGTCATCAAGAAACACCTCTTTATTGGGTTTTTCTACTATAGAGATTTTATTTTGAAATGCAAAGCTTTTTCCTTATGCCTACAATTTTACAGGTAAAGTTATTGTAAATATTACCACAAGAAAAAAAATTGCAGAAATTTTCACGAATATCCCCTGTTCTGTCTTGCTCACAATTAAGGAAAAGTGTCATAACTTTTCCAGGTAACAGTAGATAGTGCACCGCCCATCTGCACCTATTGCCAGTCTTTTGGACACAAAGTCCAGCCTTTCCCAGTCAAATATGGCTTTAAAGAGTATGAGTATGTTTCTGAGGCGATGGATGACAAGAATATCAACCAAGAAATGGCTTTTGACACTAATGCCGCCTTCCTCTGGGGCGAAATAGGTCAGTATAAAAAGGTAGATCCAGTGTCACCGCATGAATGTAAGCAGGTCAAACAGGCTCATAAGGCAGCTGACAAGGCGGCGGCATCAGTTGCGACCTCATTCTCGCATTAACAGATTCATGATGACAAAACAGAATTTCACATCTGCTAAATCACAAACTGACATCCAGTCATATTGCATCATTCACTAGACCTCAGTCTAATCTGAAAAGGTAAGTTTATAACAACCAGAGCTTTGCATACCCATGCATACAGCCTGTGAATATACCAGAACTGATTATCCCAACTAATCCCAGCAAAAGTAAATGAACCCATTGATGGTGCACTGCAAGATCACCATAACAGAAAAACTCATGCACCCAAAAATAACAAAGATTCCAAATCAGCAGCCTAGAAGGTAGCCAACAAACTTCAGCCCCTACACATCAATATGGTACTCGCAGTAGGGATTCCACAGTGCCCATGGAGAGCAAAGGGGTAAGGAAGAGGCCCCTCCCGATTGCTCCTGAGGTGCACCGGGAATCTTATTAAAAATAAGAACGTTGGACAAAGCAAGACTCAAGGCATAATCTATCCTGGGCCAAGAAACTTATTCTCTTGCAAACTTACCTGTGGACATCCTAGAAATTCAGGAGTATCACTGTATTACAGGGTAAGTGGAGCCCTGGGCATGCATGCTCCTCCTTACTTTGTCATTTTGGTCACCGCACTGTGTGGTGCTAGTATGGGCGAGCCATTAGTTTAGATTAATTTCTAAAAACTTCTATTTCATTAGCCATGTAATGGCTGTTACTTTCTTGTGGGACAGTGAAGTGCACACATTCAATAGAGTTTATGCCCTGACCTGTGGGTACATGTTCATCAAGGGTTTCTTTCTTATGTTGCTCTCCTTCGCCTTCTTTTTAATATCTTTGTGGTGGGTGAAATGAACTGTTTGGCGAATCCAATCTCAGACTGGTGGCTTTCTACAGTTGGCCCCCCGCAGAGCCACATTTTACTCACATCCTGAAGGCTACTATGGATCTCTATGACCCTCTTCCCAACAAAATTTCCCTCTTCTTCCTAGCATGACTCTCCCTCATGTACACAACAGTCAGTTGCTGTCTATGTCACGCTTAGACCTCTTTCTTTCATCATTAGTTTTTTCTTCACCAAATTATTCATTTTACCACCATAAAAGTTGATCTCTCATATCACTGGCCCATTTTTTGTCATTTACTCCAGTAGGCTATATGCACAGGCTCTCCAATGGAATAAGCTTGGCCTTGATAATCTTACTTTATCTGAGTATTCTAGAATGGTAGAAACTGCAACTTAATCAAATGAGTTTATGAATCCTTTATATGCCAATCATCTCACCACAGGGTCTTTTTTAAGTTGCGCACAGTTTCCCAGGCTTGCCACATATCTTTGCAGTGATTTAGTGCTGCCCCCAGTGGGCATTAGGCGCACTTAGCGGAAGTGGATCATTTAGAAAGCAATGTCCTGGTGTAGGATATAGCCCTGCATGGGACGCAAGTGGGCTGAGGTTTCCTCCTGCTTGAAAGCAATGGTAAGAGAACACCAATACCGCACTAGTGTCCAGTATAAAGTAAAATATATTATAGTGGTGGAGATGTATTCTGTCTATTCTTTCCGCTAGTTGTTCTCTCCTAAGACAAACATGGCCTTTACCCAGGTTTAGTGTATAATAATTTCATCGCAAATACATTGGATTAGATGTTTACTAAAGTAAGGTCATAATGAGCTGTACAGGTCTGGCCCAGTTGTGCCTATCAACTTGACTCTTTCCTTGTTAGTGCACATATCTGCATTGTCACACAATACCCAAACTTACTACATCTAATTTCGTGAGATGAGCTACCTTTCGCTGCTTGTGGTGTGCCATACAGTAAATGCCCTGACCTGATGAAATACTTCACGAATTTTATGAAAAGATATTTAAATGAAATACTGCTTATCCTTTTAGCCTCTATAAATAAACGTCTGTTGGAGACATGCCACCTAACTGGCGGCCAAGAGGAATATATGGTAGCTTTGTTAAAAAAAGTGATAGTCTATATTTAGCAAACTGGCGCCCAATCTTAATTATTAACACTGATACAAAACTCTTTACTATAAATAATGGATAAACTTCTTGGTGAAGTTGCTTCTGATGTAGTATCCCCTGCACAATTTGGCTTCATACCCAAAAAATGATATAAAATAACATACATAAAGTAGCTAACGCCTGCCAATCTTCTGCCACTGGTGCGTTTGTGATATTGATCAATGTAAACCTATTTCTGCGTTAACTGGATTACCCTTAGGATTGCCACCACAAATCACACCATTAGTCATATTTCATATACTAGCATTGTTGGTTACAGAATTGACCACAATATAGTCCGTGGTTCAGGTTTCCTGACCAACTTGGCTTGTTCACAGATGGGTTTTCGTCGGGGTGACTCATTAAGCCCTCTTTTGTATAACATTAGTCTTTCCCCACTCCTCTACAATGCAAATGCCCATCTTACTAGTGTTCATGTGCAAGGCCAGGCACTACTAAATATAGTGGGTATATGCTG
The DNA here is from genome assembly GCA_022478985.1 of Massospora cicadina. Lineage (NCBI taxonomy): Eukaryota > Fungi > Entomophthoromycota > Entomophthoromycetes > Entomophthorales > Entomophthoraceae > Massospora > Massospora cicadina. The sequence goes on along the minus strand of JAKSZP010009343.1, from coordinate 140,409 downwards.
ATGATTGTGTGGTCAGTAAAATATAGCCATGATGCAAGCAATGAGTCTACATTTAGGAGTGACTGTATTTAGTAGTGCAGCCCTAAATGCCATTAAGACCGAGATATTCCCTCTTAGCAAACATAAAACTCGCTGGACATCTGCCACCTCTGGTCAGCATGCACCAGCTTCATGGTCCCTTATTCACTTTCCTAAGCAATCTTCACATATTGCCCCTCTTGTGCTTCCATTTGCTTTAAGGCCTACTATGGGTCCAGTCCGCCACCTGAGAGTATGGGTTGAGTTTAGAGTGTATGCCATCACCACGATGAGGAACCACATTCTTGACAAAGTGACTAAGAGCATCAATTTTCTCAGAGGGCAGTTAATAAACTGAATGGTAAGGTTGTGGTTGCCAACTCACTACTTCTGTCCGTGATGTGGTTTTCCACGCATGCTATCATACCTCACACTCCTTCTTTGCTAAACTTTATGCCTCCATATAAGTGTGGATATGGTTAGGTCGTCCTTCCCCCTGTGCGTCTTGACGTCCTGTTTGTCCCACGGCACAGTGGAGTTATGGGACTATCAATTATGTGGACCATGCTTCAATAATTGGCTCCTGGATTGCCAATGTAGCTAACCCTGCACTTTCTAATCAACTCTGGTCCTTCACAGCATGGGCAAACATTACCTGTGCTCTTAAACTTTGCAATCTGGAACACCCTAATTCTGTTCTTTGTTATCTGGCTTCCCTCCCCTCTAAAGAAGTTCCTCATGGGACCCCTGCCTACTTCAAGAAGATACTCCTGGTCATAAGTATTGTAAAATGGAGGATCCACATCAGTGGTCACACTTCCCAGAGGGGTTGCTCTGCTTCCCTTTAAACCCAAAAAGTTTGAGGACAATTTGTTTTTTACAACATGGTACCCCGTCATCCAAGTACCACTGGTCACGTTGAATACCTTGGTATGCTAGACATCCCTTACTCTTTGCAAGCACAGAATGCCATATAGGGGTATGCTCACCATCCTTTATTACAGCCTAGGTTTCACATTCATGTATGGAGATGCTTGTAGAGGGTATATTGTAAGGCTGAGTGGTCTTACGCCTCTCAAGCTTCATTTTCAGTGTGCGAACAGCATAGGTCTTTTGTCCACCCTCTGAAAGATTGTACGCTATTTCAGGTAATCTGGAGTGAAGTTATGCATCTCATCCACCAGGATATAGTACAAGGTTTCAGTCTATTTAGTAATATTAGATTTTACCATGACTTCCCCCAATCCTCCTATTTTTGTGCCTTAATTGTAGCAATTTCATTATAGACTATTCATACTATTGTCCTGGACGCTTTTTCTGGCACTGCTCCTATCTTTTGTGAAGTTATCTAATTTTTATTTTTCTAAATCTTTATTTGAGGTGGGTGACCTGGGGATGATACTGCACCGATGAAGGGAAGTGAAGAAAATGGGAAAGGAGGATAAAACCCAGAAAACCTCCATGTGCAGCGTATGATAGGCCAGGAACTCCATGGACCGCATTTGCTATTTGCTAACTCAGTTCAGGGCATTAGTGCGCAATTCTAACACAGTCATAAAAGTCTTCTTTTCAAAGTTCACTACTGGGATTGAACTTGGGGAGGCATTGGCAAAGGGTCCATACTCTACCACTGGGGTATCCTCCCCTTTTTGTGAAGTTATCTAACACTATTGATCCTACTTTATTGACCACTTTCAAGCCTGGTTGTTTGCTCCCATACCACCCCGGCAACTCTGGTTGATCTTTTCCTAGTTCCCTCTCTAATTCCTAGTCACAGACACTTTCCTTTATTTGTGTTTTGTATTGGCGTAAGATTTCCTGACACCTCCCCTCTTCCTAACACTGGTGGTCCTGCTGGCAAAAGGAGGTAGCTCTGATTCCTCTGGGGTGACTTGCCATTTCTTTTTGTGTTATTCTTGTTTTACCATAAGTGTCCATCCCATGATTAGATTTCTCTAAAAATTAATATAATTTTTTTTACTATAATAAAAAGAATTTATTTATAATAAACAAAATTATACTTTCTCTTATTTTATAAATATATACTTGTCAAGTTTTGTTAAATTGGGTAATTGGTTCAAGAGGATATTGTATATATATGTATATATTGATATAAAACGACTTTAATAATTTACTATCCATTTTCCAACTTCTCTTGGCTATATACTTTACAGATAATTATAATTTTGATTGTTTTATTTTTTATATTGCTAAAAGATTTTCATTAAGTTTAGAAACAATTAATCTATCAAAATTAGCTAACCATCAACTACTTATCCAAAATAATAGCCTTAACTTAACTGAATTATTAACATTTTAATCAAAAGCAATCAATCTTACAAAAAAACAAAAAACTATAAACCATCTACAAAAAACATATTGAAACTATCAAATTGACTATAGCATCAACCACTTTCCTGACCATTAAGCAAAAAACCTCTAAATACTCATCCAAACCACCTCTATTTAACTGAGGCAAGCTGACCAGAGATGGACATTACCAATGCTCAAGTGAGCTAGAACTAAAAATTAAAATAAAATAAAGTCAAAACAATATGGATGGATTCACTTGAACTAATTCAAATTTTAAACAAAGCACACCAACCAAGCCAGAAGTGGAAACTGCTATCCATCCATGGTGGTGGATGAAGGGGGATTGGGAGGCTCTTCTTCCTCATCTGTTGTGGACATGTAGCGGCACAAGCTGATAGCAATGGTGTTGGAGCATCATGGAAATGGGGGTCAAGATAGCAAATGGGTGCTTGCAACTCAATGTGTGCGATGAGGAGGGTGGAAATATAGTCTGCAAATGCTTTTTCCGCCTCAAAGCGTACTTTAGGTAGGGTGGCAATGGTTGCAAATATGATGCAAGTAATGCAGTCTTTATTCCAAACATATTACTGCTGCATCTTTTTGTACTGAATTTGTCACCTGATAGTATCAGAGATGTTCTTTTTTTCTGTTTTGGAAGCATGGTACTAGGTAGGATAGAAGGTAGCAGGCTTGTAGCCAATACTGCAACTATTTTTGCAATGGCTTTATGGGTTGAGTGACATTTGGGGAGGGAATTGCCTCTTCAGCTAGTCGGTGGTCACTTTTGAATGGGGTGGAATCAGGGCGAGGCGCATAATGGTGCTTTGGGAATTGAGCTGCATAATTAGTATTGAGGTACATTTTGAATGGAGGGGGCCCAGACCATTCAGATTCATGGATAAGCTCGCCCAATTCATTAACTAAATTCAAATAACCCCATAGATAATGGTTGTATTTGATTAAGTTATTTGCATATTCATCCAAAACCGCTTTTTAGACTTATAAACAGCCAAAATCACTACCTACCGTTTATCAAAACCTATGGTCCTATCAAATCAAACATAAAGCCATTAATTACATAGTCAAAACTAATTTTGAATGTTTAAAACAAAAAACTACCAACTGATATTACAACTCATAATTTTATAAAATTGAACAAAATAATATCAAGACGTTCAGCCAAAACATTATAGAATTGCCTTTAAAATCTTATATACTTTTCATCTTATGTTTAACTTTGCAAAAGCTAATACAATATGAACTTCTGAACTGGTGGATAATCTAATACCCCCCTGTAGTGAGCACAAATGTAAACTTTTAAAACTGTGTTGCTCGCTTTAGCTCTTAATCTACTACGCAGGATCTGATGTGTGCGTTGTGATAGATTGTTGATGATAGTTTTATGGGTTGGAAAAAGTATAAAGACAATCTCTCTAGTTTAGATTTTCACTCGCAACTTGAGTATTTTCTTTAACAATAACTGGTGCTAACGCTCTTCCTCATAATTCTTGAAGGTGCTTTTGTAAATCATGGGAACTTCGCCCTTTGACTCTTCCTTCTAATGGAACTTGACCTACTATTAGGTTATAGGTTCTCTCTTCCTTTCTTGTTGCAAGAGCCCACATAGATCTCAATGGCAATAAATAGACAAAGCAAAACTTATCCTTCAACTCTTATTCCAATTATAAAATATATACTAAATGTATGACAATCTATATTCTTATATATATCTTTGATTTTATCAAGTCTTTCAGATCTGTTTTATATAATAAAAAAGGGAATCTGTAAAGAAATCCAACGTCCAACTCTTCCGCTGGCACCCCACATGGAAATGACAGCTGCCTCTAGTATGTTACCCTCTGAAGTCACACCTAACATGATCTTCCTCATCTATTTAGTCAGATTCCGCCACCAACTAGAGATGTGACCACCTCTGGGTTGTATCAAAGAATGTGTCCCAACGCCTTCACTCAACTCCAGCATATTACCCTTATTAGGTTAGAAACTTGCTTAGTTAAAGGGAACTTTTACCAATTAACAGCAAGGTTGTGTTACCTAAAATGTTACTTCACAAGTTGCTACCAGAAGCGTCATCAACGCCCAGTAACCAATAATAAAAAATTCCTTAGTCAATTGATGACAACTTCATTTAACTCCTACAATATAATTAATTTATCATTAATTAAATTAATGATCTAATCACTTGTTAAATCATGGGATTATTCCCAATTATACAGTAGTAATCTGGAAGAATCAAATTCCAGTGGATTAATTTGTATTTTGTTAGGAATAACTACTAACTATTTTTATTTTTCTTGATAAGTCACATCTACTAAGGCAAATCACCCCCAAAGGAGAAAGCAGATGATGCTATAATCAATTAGACTGGATTCTGTGGGCATACTAAAATCATAACATTACCCCCACTTGACCAGAATATCCAGTGATAGTAAATTTTTGGAGGCAGACAGCACTTTATTCCCACCTGAGTCTACCAGCATGTTTAAGTTTGGATTCTCATAATCCATCTCCTTTTTCTTTGCTTGATGCATCAAAGTGTGGTCCTTCTCCTTAGTGCGCATTCCTCTCCATCTCCTTAGCACCAATGCCTTCTTAGAGCGCAATTCTACAGCACCATGCATACTAAGACTATTTTGGTCATTTTTGCTGATAATATGTCTATAAAGTCTGTATTCGCCAGGTTGAGCTTCTGACTCTGTTATTTAAAGATATTATTGGTCAGCTACACTTATTCCATGGTTCCTGTACTCCCCCAAGCTGGGCTCTCCTTTTTTGATCAGAGATGATCATCTTTAACTCTGTCATAATTTATCTCCCATCTCATCACTTTACAATGGTGGGTGGGTACACCGCCAAATATTTTTGATTGTGACAGAAAAATAAATATTAAGGGTGGTTAGCCTGGCAAGGTAATTACTTTTTCCACTCTAGTGCAGATTTTGTTGAACATAAGTTCAAAACCTGTCCTGGCTAAAAAAATCTCTGTGAAGTATAATTGTCCCAAAGTCGACTCACCTTGATTTTTTTAAAATATAAATAAATATTTTAATATATATTTTTTCATTCTTTTCTTATAAAATTTTTTATATAATTAGTCTATTATATTATTTTATCACTTTTTTGCAATGGGACTTAACCTATTATAAGTAGGTTCAGAAGTCTATCTTTTCTTTCCCAACTTATTCTGGTTCTGAGGTCTTTTCTTTAAAATTAACCAGTAATTATGTTTGAGTGATCCCCTATTGAGACCTAACCAAAACACTAGAACTTAACCTATTGCTAGTAGGATCAGCAGTCTTGCATGAACTTTTGTATTAGTTTTCAATTATATCCAATACTTTAAGTAAATGGTATGGATCCTATTCATTTTATGACCATCAGCAATGTTCTTTATTGTAGAATAATCTGTCACCATCTTAAGGATAATCTAAAATAGATATAACCATAAGGCGTCCAATATGTTTTTCTTCAAAAGACATGGGTATTGCAATAGGCTACTTTATCTCTCACATGGTACACTGTCAGCGCTGGTCAATTATTATCATCCAACTTCTTTTCTCTAATTTTTTTTCAACATTGTACCAAATGCTGTAATTTCAATTTAATCATAAATATTCACCAAACAGTTTAATCATTGCTCTGCGCTCATCCTCAAAGCTTTTTTTACCGCTGATCACAAAATTGGCAGTAGTGAGGCTCTATCATCCATATAAGAGTTTTAACAGCGTTTTCAATGTCGCCATTTAATCACTGATATTATATGTGAAGGTAACTGAACTCCAAAGAGATCCCTCAAGCAGAATTTTTCCCCTGATACTAATTTTTGCAACACTGTGGCTAGGGTTCCATTGACTCTTTCTTCCATTCCATTCATCTCTGAGAAGAAGGGAATGAACATTAATTCTCAGATTTCAGTTAGTTTTCTAATCTTGATATCATATAGAATAGAAAGTTGGTTTTGTTGTCACTTAATAATACTTGCGGGAATCCATGCCAGTATACTACCTGATCCAGTATGAATCTCACCATGCTTGTAGCATCTACTCTGCTTAAGGCCTTCATCTCAACGCATCTAGTCAGATGATCTATCACAACTATGATGTACATTCTCCCCATTACTAACGCTCAAGGGTCCCATCACATCTATTGACACCAGGTGCCAAGAGAACCCAAGGTGTAATAGCCAATAACCCATTAAATTATTATGCAGCTTAAGGTTTAGACATTCCACACTTTATGCTAGACAATCTGCTATATCATAATTGATTAATTCCCAGTAATAATACTGGTGAAGATGGTCCATTGTTTTCCTTTTTCCATCATGCCCTACAACTTTGTGTGTGGCTTAGATAGTTTCTGCTCATTCTGGAAGTTTAGGGAATAAGGACCATTTTCTTTTCATCAACTTGCACAGCTGTCCATTCTTCATTTTGGTATCTTCCATTGCCTCCCTTAGTACATTCTTAATATCCTGGTTTATCCCAATATTCCATTCATTTATCCATTGGAATAGTTCATCTGCTTGATTGTACTTGACTTGAACATCAGCTAATCTCAATAGTCTATTAGCATTCTGGTGCTGCTTCTTCTTAGTGTATAATTTCAGAAATCGTAGGCTTTCAGTTTCAGAGCTCTTTGTTCCAGTCCTTCTCTGGTTAATTAATATTATGTAACCATCACAGTGACTAGTTATTTGTCACAACCTTAAAGTGTGTCCCATGTATATACACTCAAAATTGTTTACAAGTATAACTCACCATGAGGCACTCACGCTCCATAACATTGTAGTTCCTTTACACTGGCGTCAATGTTCTACTCAAATATGCAACTAGATGTTCTTCCCTGTCATCATCTAGTTGACTTAAACTGTTGCAATTACCATTAATGAGGAATCAGTTTAAATTACAAATTCTTGGTTGAAATTTGAGTATTTCAGAACAGGACTAATCATCAGGTATTTTCTTAACATATTGAACGCTTCTTGGGCCTCTTCATTCCACACGAATTCTTTTTTGTCCTTCAACAGGTAAGATAATGGTTCAGAGATTCTAGCAAAATCTTTGATAAATTGGTGGTAGTAGTTGACCATCCTAAGAAAGACCTGTATGTCCTGAATGCTCTTTGAGATTTACATCTTCTCACTGCACTATCTTTTGTGATTATCATTGCAATCTTCCAGACTTTATCACAAACCCCAAATTTAAGCTCTTTTTTAAAGAAATAGAGTTTCTCCAGATTGATTTCCAAATTCGCCGTCCTAGGACTTTGAGAACTTCCTCTAAGTGCTTCAGGTGATTGGTGAATGTCCTGCTGAAAAAGCTAATGTCATCTAAGTACACCAAAAAGCAAGACAACTTTTAATCACTCAAAATAGAATTTATCACCCTCTGGAAAGTTGCCAGCGCATCACACAGTTCCTTGAGCATTCTCGTCTGATGGTATAATCCTTGTGTGGTAATTGTCACAAATTTCTTTTGATCTTTATTCTTCAAATCTATCTGCCAATAACCCAAGGTTTAATAAATTTCCAAAAAATACTTAGCTTCCACTAGACGATCAAGTGCGTCATCAATCCTTGGCAATGGATACAAATCCTTATTGAGGATTTGATTTAATCAGTTGTAATTAGTTACCACTCAATTTGATCCATTATCTTTTATCACAATAAGGACGGACCTTCCCATGAACTTGGCAATGGTATGAGGAGCCCATTATCATTCAGCTTACTGATCTCTTTACTGACTAAAGCCTCAGAAGCTTTGGACCAGCTGACAGGTTGCATTTATATCATCATATATTTCCAAGTGTCAATCTTAGATATAACACTTTAGCGCATTTAAGGTCAAGTTCATCCTGGGCAAATATCATCCAACATTTTTAAATAATTGTAGCACTTACTCAGCTGTCAGTCTGATAAACAGATTGCTGTTTTTAATTGAACAGTGTGTTAATGCTTTCAGCAGCATCTGCCTATAATCCCATCTCGATTAATGTTCCAAAGTCATGAAACTCTTTAATTTGTGCTGTTGGGATCAGTTGTGCAAATGTGATGGCTTGATTTTTCTCTACTTTCATAAATTTTCCACTTAGATTAGCCAGTAGCACTCATATTTTGTTGTGGCTTGTCATTATAAACCACGGTGCTACCTATGGACCCAGTCTTGATTTACTCCATGGGGAAAAACTTCTACAGATAATCTAAAGTTTTTTGTGTTACCCCTGTGTTAACTAATATCTGCATTCTCAGAAGAAAGGTATTCATTGTTTTTGTCCTCAACAGTATCCAAAAGTTATTAAGAATCTCATATAGTAATTCCTTATTTTTTCACCATACTTGTTTTGGATGAGAACTATGTCATCATTATAATTTATTTTATAAATTATTATTTTTTGTCAGCGGGGTTTCTCCTCACTTCTAGTATACTAAGGGCAGGGTTTGCCCTAGATTTTTAGGGTAGTCTCCTCAAAATAGCATTTGATATCATACTTTTTCAGTTATTATGTCCCAATGAGGATGTCATAATTATTATTTGACAATATATGGGGGAAGCTGATAACACCAACGATCCAAACTGAAGTGGTAGTGAACTGTATGCTCAATAAAGATGTTGTGGTATCTAGTCTGGCAGTTCAATATTCTTTCCAGTGCTCTAATTTTATTTAACCGAGGTAAGCTGACCAGGGGACAGACATTACCAAATATATGTGAAACTAAGAGAATAACTAAGAAATATAAAAATTGGGCACCCCAGGGTACTCAAGTTACCCCTGTTGCCAGCGGGACTGCCAGGTATGGGGGTTGGTGCACTACTCCGAGGGGGTTCCCCTGCTATGGAGCAGGTGTGAAGGAAAGGGTCTGTGTGGAGGAACCAGAGTGGGAACCATGATTCTATGAGCGCTTTTTGTCTTGGTCTCATATATCCATAGAGCCAGGCTTGGAAGTGCTCTAGTAAGTGGACATGGAATCTGTTAATAATCCCATGAATGGTTGGGACTGTGCCCTTGAACACATCTAACTTATTTGTGTGTATTGTCCACATTGCAATGGGTATTATTAGGGAGCGGAGGGTAGATGGGATTAGTGACTCGATCTGGAGCGTGAAGATACTCTTTGATATCAAGAATTCCTGTTCGTTTTGAATCTTAAGCAGGCGTACGACTTCCTGCCATATAGCTTTGGTTGGGGGGCATGTTTCTAGGCGGTGATGTAGGGATCCCTCCCCTCCACATACTGCACATGTTTTGTGGAGGGAGTTGGAGCGGTCCGCCATCCTATAGGTCCTTCTCAAACAGCGCCAGGCGTTTGCTCTTATCCTTGATTGTAGGAGTGGGTGGTGTGTCATTTTCCACATTGCTTTCTGTGTGGTTAAATCACAGGGAATGTCCAGCATATCTAGGTATTCTATCCTAGCTATGCTTGGGGTTGTTGCGAGCATATCCCTCTGGGGGTGGTTTTCCTGGGTTTCTTAATTTGAATTGGGGGCTGGGTCGTCCCCTTCCCTGTATAGTACCCATGTTCTCTATGGTCCATCCCATACGGCGGATAGTTCAGAGGATATGTTTGAGATGAGGGGAGGTTCCATGCGGACCCGTTGCAGTAGGGTTCTTGGCAAGGTATGAAAGTAGTCTGGGTGGACTATGTGGGTTGGTTAATTTGAGCGCCTGTGCAAAGTTAGTCCTTGCTGCTCTGGACCAATGTTGTTGCGTGAGGTCTGGAGCAAGGATTTCCTTTATCCAGGTACCTAGGATGTGATTGGCATGGCTCTCAAAATCTATTAGTCCCATGCCTCCGCTTGAGCGTGGGCCATTTAGTGTTTCCATCCGTATAGGAGGGTGAGAGCCAGGCCACAGCCAGCCCTGGATAAGCGCGCGAATTAAGGTTATAAAGGTAGGTGAGAAGGCTATCGCATGGGCCTGGTACCACAGTATTAGGAGGATGAGCGAGTTAGCAACTGTAACTCGTCCTGTTAGTCCTAGGGTTCTTCCCTTGAGGGAGGCGACGCGTTTGGATACCCGTTGTAACAGGTTACTTTCCATTGTCTCATTAGCATATCCCCCTGATTCTAGCCAGATTCCAAGGTGTTGGACAGGAGTGGTGGTGGGAGGTGTTGCAAAGGGTAGTATAATTGGGTTTTTTCTTCGAGTGTTGGTGTGAGGCTCTAATGTTGTGGCCCAGATGTTTGTGTATTTGCCTAAGATGATTTCTGTCTTCGTTTTGTTGAGCGATGCATTGCTCACCTTGGAGTATTCCTCTAGAGTGTGTTCCAGCTGTCAGGCATCATCATTGTTTGCTTTACCTGCTACGCAGTCATCTGCAAAGGCCAGTATCTTGACTGTTGGTTGTCCTTGTGCGGTTATCCCCATGAGACGTGAGTCAGTTACTCGGAGGAGCGGGTCAAAGCTGAAATTGTATAGCAGTGGGCTGAGGGGATCCCCTTGTTTGAGCCCTCTGTGTGGTTTGATCTTGTTTGTTAGGAATCCAGGGCCGCATACAGCCATGGTTGCAGATTCTGTTAGGAGCATCTCCCATTTTATGAATCTTGGTGGGAGTTTGAAGGCATGTAGACATTCAATTAGGTATGGTAAGCTAACACGGTCATACGCCTTTTCCTGATCCAAGAAGACCAGGGCACCAGTTGCTTTGGATTGGCAAATGTTTGCAACATGGTGTATGTTGTTCTAGATTGAACGCCCTGGTATAAACCCAAACTGGTTGGGTGATAGGGCGTCAGATGCAATTGCGCCTATCTAGCTGCTAGAATTTTTATTAGAATTTTTGTGTCAGTGTTGGAGAGTGCAATTGGGCGCCAGTTGGCCAGGTCCAACTTGTCACCCATTTTATACAAGGTTATAATGTAGGATTCATGGCCTCCTGGTAATAGGCGTGTTTCCAACAAACTCTGGTTCATTGACGCCAATAGGAGGGGGGCGATTTGTTAAAAATATTTTCTGTAAAATTTGTAGGGTATCCCATCAGGCCTTGGGCATTTCCTATGTGGTGCATCGCGAATTGTTTCCCAAAGCTTCTCCCGTGTGATAAGGGATAGTATATTGTAATTTGGTGGTGTACTTTGTATCTTGGCAGTTTGAATAAAATTCTTTAATTTTTTGTGGATCTGTTGGCATATCGCGATATAATTCTGTGTAATAGCGGTGCACTTTGCGCCTTGACCTCCTCAGGGTCAGTTGCCATGGTGCCATTGGTCTTGCGGACCTGTGTGCACATGGGCTGGTTTCCGCGGGAGTGGAATTGGCGGAAAAAGTATGTCAAACAGGTTTCGCCTTCCTTTATGAACTTACCTTTGTTCAATACTTTGATTCTGTGTTGGTGTTCAAAGATGAGATTGTTAAGTTGGGCTGAAATTTCTGCCCATTTGCATCCCCAATTAGGGCTATAGCCAGATCTCAGAGTATTTACTTCCAGGTGGTCTAGTTCTACCAAGGTACGCTTGATTGTGGCTGTGTCCGCGGTGTACTTGCGTGATGCAATATGTCAGGTTTTGTTGATTAAATCTTTTTTGAAATTTTCCCATGTTCCGATGAGATCCAAAGTGAATGGGGCTGTGAATTCTGGGTTTGTAGCCTTGTTTTTAACCCAGTCAGATATCTCAGGCAATCTTAAATTTCTGGGTGAAGCTTTCTTCAAGGCGACACCTGTGTGTGGGATTGGGTTGGCGCTAACTGCACTGTAACTGATCGGTGATCAGAAAAATTGATCTTTTTTGTTGTAAATTTGGAGATTCTTGAGTGGTGGGATTGTGGGATGAGGATGTGGTCAATACGACTCATTGATATGAGCAGTCCCTCACGTATGTTGGGTCTTGTCATATGGGGAAGGATTGGTGAATTGGGAGGAAGAGCATCCTGTAAGCCAAGAGATGCCTTCATTGTGTGATATTCAATGTGTCCAGGTGGGTATCCCCTGGGATTAGGCCATTGATCTGTATTAGGGGTTATCCCAGCAGTTGAAATCGCCTAACATGATGATATCTGGTGGGAGGGTGAGAGTAGAAATTTTTTCAAAATTTTTTTCTCTCAGTTGCAGTCCACGGTGCATAGATACATGCTAACAAAATTATTTCATCCTGGCATGTGATTGTTGCTACCAGGACTTGACCGTGCAAGTGTGATGATGAATTTGTAATTTTAAATTTTTTGTTGTTTTGGACTATCACCCCACAGTGAGACGTCCATACTGATTGTGATGGTGCGACCCTGGTTGACCAGGATTCTTCTTCCCCTTGTAGGCAGTGGGTTTCTTGGATGGTCAAGATGTCTACAAGAGGTTTTCGCAGGAATGCCAGCTTTTTGCCTTGGGACGTATGAGCCCTGGCTCCCACGATATTTAACATCCCTATTGACACTGAGGTGCCCACGGCGCCTCAGGAGCGGTTGAAAGGACCCTCTGGTCCTATCCCACCGCGGCTCATTTTGGCCATGCTCTGCGTCTGTACTCCAACTCTTTCACTGCCATTGTTGGTTCCCTTGATATGACCCAATGATTCAAGGGAATTGCGGTTTTGCATTTGCATCAACTTTTCCTGCACAGGTCTCATGTTGATTTGATGCAGGTTGTTGATTGGATTTTATATTTTTGAGGTTCAACTTTGTTGCATTGTGCACCGCATTTTCACCCAAATTGCGGTTGCATTGTTCCTCAGTATGTGCATGACTGATGACGCTTTGTGGCTCAGTCTGGTTACTGTGAAAATTTTCGACCTGGGCATATTGTTCTGATTGGTTAGTTTGATGAATATCTGAAAGATCCTCCTGAATTTGTCCATGGTTAATAGCGGATTCTGCATGTGCCGTTGCTTCAGCCGCAGCTCTCTTGCGGGCTTTTTGTGCTGCTTTACGCTGTTTACTTGTAACTGGGTCCACGATGGAGTATAGTCCATCTTCACCCCAGCAGAATGGGTGGTGGCCATCATTCATTTTGGCGAAGTTTTCATTATCTTCGTCCATAGCTTCTTCACAAAAATCATTTTCCATTAAACCCTCTTTTACAGGGCATGCATGTTCCTTGTGGCCCAGTGAGCCACAGTGGTTGCAAATGGGTGGTGCGCGTTCTGGTGTAACTCATAATGCAGCTGACTGGCCCCCATCTGCAAAGTGAAATTCTGCTGCATAGGGAACTCTGGATAAATCCTCTTCCACTTCTTGGAAGGGGTTGATTACAGTGATAGCTTTGCCCGTGCACAGGTTGGGCACTAAGCAAAATCGCTGTAATTCGAGTTTTTGGATTTCTCCATAGGCCACAAGACCTTTGCGGAGCTCCTCCTCGATTATTTTATGAGGAAGGTTGGTGGGGAGCGAGTCAAAGGAGATGAACAAAGTTTTCGCTTTGTTCCATCTGGTGCGCGCGGCGCACACAAATTTTTTGCCCTCAGGGAGGGCAATTTCCACGCAGATTTTTGCTGCAGCATTGGATTCATCAGCTGTTTTCAAAACCAATATTGATCCAGCCATGGCCCATGTTGTTGGTAGCTACGTACACCGCGTGAGGGAAAAGTGAGGGCTGTGCCTCACATGTTTTCTCCCACAGGGTTGGTGACTCATCCCCAAGGAAGAGTCTTATCCCGTGTTCCACCTTTGACAAAGGTTGGTTGAATTGAATGTACATGTATTGCGTGTGCTTTACAGCAAATATCATAAACCCAGATGGTGTCTGAGTTTGCAATTTCTTTGCAGATTGGGTTTCCTGGTCCCCCTCCAGGGCATTTCTTGCCCTTAGTTGCACCGTTAAGCGCACCGCTTGCTGTGATGCTCACCCATGTTGTATTATTTTTGTTATTAAAGTCGCCCATCTTTCCTGTGTGTGATTATCCAAATTTGCTGTTTGAATCGAATTATAGTAACTAAAGTGATTGTTACGAGAAAGAAAAGCTCTTTCCAGTGCTCTAAATCTGGTAAAATATTCATTTACTTCACCAACTGTCAGGATTCTGATATGACTGGATGTAGACTTTTTGGTAGTTTACTGAAAAAGTTGGTTGTAAAATAATATTACAAACACTAGTTGTATGATGACAACTTGTAGGTTGAGTCTTCAAAATAGGTGGAAATGAATTTACTCTGGAAAAAGCAATTGAGAAAAAACTAGAAACTTTTATTCCCTTCAATCTTCAATTTAGACGTAAATATAATAATGGTATGTCAGTTGAATTCTGTTTTTTATTAGAAAATACTAGAGTTTTTTATAAGCAGAAGGCGGACAACTTTTCAGATAATTCTCTGAAGCTCAACTGATTTATCTCCTGATACTTCTAATCCTTAAGGATTAACTTCTGATGATGGCAAATTCCTTCATTTTAGTTAATCCTCAGCAGTTTAACCTTTCAAAGATCAGCAACTATCCCCTTGTGTTAGGAACCGTACACAGATGGGCTAGGGCCGTGTTACCTGATTATGACTACTAGATACTGCCAAAAAAGCGTTAAAACGCTTCAGTAACTTCATAAAATTGACCCTAATTGTTCAGATCTACTATTTCAATGATCCGCTATGGCAAACTGACTATTGGCAATTAAACTCTCATCAAGTTGCCTAATTAACATTGTTAGGATGATTCCCAACGAAGCTTAATCAAATTAATCATTGGATTATATTCTTTGGTTTTTTACAACCAACAATTTAGTTGGCAACCATTGCTGAACAATAGAATTCTTATAAAGATCTTTAAAATTTTAATCATCAAGCGAGATGGATAATGTGGTCAACCTAATTTCTGACACTGGATGATAAGACTGAAGAGATATGGCAGATTATTGAGAAGCCGCCTACTAGGATGAATATTTATGAGTATTTGGGCGCCTTGAGATGAGTCAATATTGGGATATAATGGATTAATTCTGGATTACCTACAAATAAGGAAATAATGCAATATCAACATTTGACAAATATAATTTAGATTGCCTTGAATTAAGGTGATAGAGAAATCATAATTATTGAATATCATCCCAAAACCAATGAGAATCAGCTTAGAATAGTTTAAGACAAGAGAATTGTATTGTCCAAAGTTGCTGATATATAAGTGAGATTGGGCGATTGAAAAGTTAGGTTTTTAATATTTCAGAGAGTGGACCAACAAAGGATCGCTGTAATTATTAAATAAAATAAAAGTGTCATTGGGGCAAATGCTCCTATTTTATTATATTTACAGTGTGTCCAGAGGATTAGAAAACCTCACATCATCCGTCTGTGGTTCAGTTGGTTTGACCTGTGCAACCCTTACAGCATATCCTAAGATGTTGTCAAAATAATAACAGTGGTTCTCACTGCAGGGAATCCATTGACCAATCACTAAAATTAAAAATCTCAGGTTGCCGCCCATGTCTCATCAGGCCTGCTTTGCTGCGGAATCTTCACTAGCACTGCACCAGATGAATATGAGGAACTCAAAGTTACTTTAGATGCGGTGCTCAAGAAACAGGATTAACTTCCTAAAGAGCGGAAAGCCATTATGCACCAGCTTAATAGCACTTTTAGTCAAATGCAAATTCTGGGACAACAAAACAAGCAACTTACTTATTGCTTAGATGCCACTACTGGATGACTGCATTTTGCAGAGCGGAAATTGACCAGTACCTCCCCACCCTCTCATTGGGAAGAGGAATTACGACAAGGGGGAACTATATGATGAAGAATATGATGCTGGCCAGAGCTACTAAGCCCATGAGGGTAGCACTAGATATGAGTATGAATTGGAGTGCCAATCCCTCAAGTGATGGCAGTACTGCCCACCACAGAAGCCCATGCTTCTTCTGAAGCAGCGGACATTCCGACCTCCACTGTACTAGCTCCTCATCAAGAGACTGCTTATGGGTCTCACCCCATTCCTCATTACGCTCCAAAAAGTTGCACCTATGAGCGGGATGAGGAGGTTTGTATTGATAAGCTGCCTCTGCTTGATCGCAATAGGAATATACATGGCTTCTTTAAACGTTTTGAGTTTGCAGTGGAAGGTGCCTTGGATCAGTGTAGAGCTAGATTGTTAATATCTGCCTTGGATGTTGGGAGTGCTGACTAAGTCACCTGATACCTACCAAACAACTCCGTTACCTACCAAGAAGTGAAGGACACTGTGTTGAGACTGTTTAAGGGCACCTCAAAAATGTCACAGCATAAGGCGGAGTTCTTGACTATTGGGTTCCACCATAGTGAGACCCTCACATAGTTCACTGATGGATTTATAGTGGAAGCTCATGTGCTAATTGGGGAAAACTGTTTAGCAGAAGCTGATGTGTGCATCTCAATGACTCCACAGTTAAGCCATACTGTGAGCTTCACGCTGTTATTTCTATATTTTTGGATGATGACGATCCCCTGACCAAAATTGTGCAGTTCTTGTGCCGTATATCCTCTAACTTACCTCCGCCCTTTATGGAGTGGAAACATACTGCTGCCTCCAAACTCTCTTATTTGTAGGAATACGCTCATCCTGCCCACAGTCCACCTAGCAATCCCCAGCCTTACTTTAATTCTGCACCTCGTCCCTGGCCAAATTACTCCCAACAATTTGACTTCCGCCCTGGCCCATTTACAAAACTTTCAACAACTAAACTACTGACCCAGATCTTGTTAGGGTGGGTTAGCAATTGACCTACTGACCTGGCCCTGGTTATACCAAACGTCAACAAAATTATCAGTGTTATAAATTTAATGGTATCCTAAGATATACCAAAGGGGCTTTGCACGGGGTTAAGTCCACTGAGCAATAGGACTGACGATATAATGATCATGATCCTCAAACCAACGTTTAATACCTTTTAATAAATGTGGGTAATTGCCCTAGAGACACTCTTTTATTTAATATAATATATATAGCAGATTCTCGCTGTTCTTATCGCTCTAAACTACTAACAACCTCCTTCTTCCAATCTTCTCATATCACTGATGTCTCAACGACCTTGGTCATACAGACCCTTTTGCTTGGATATATGTTCATCCAAATTCTCATTGGTTCTGGCAGAGTTCATCTTTTATTAAATTCACAATCAAATTGGTTTGAGGCGATACACTCAATGTTCATCATACATTTATATCACATTTTTTATCATTCATTGATATTACCTTAGACTTATTTGGAGTCAATTCTATATTATTTTTTTAACCCAATATCGCCTCATCTTAAGGTGCTTGAATAATTGTAGCTCAGTATCATAATCGGTAGATTCTACCCATTCTGCCATCATGACTTAGGGCTTCTTGTCCAGTCATATCAAAATCACAACATTACCCCTCTTGACTGGATGATAGGCGCCTGTTGCTTTTACACTCAGAGGAACTTTGCGTGCACTCAGTTTATAATCCGGCCACTCACAGGGTCTTTGATGGTATAGCCGTTATCACCCAACATCTCAATACCTTTGAACGGGCCAATCCAGATAATGGCCAACTTATGCTTCTGCCTGAACCCATGTTGATCATAAAAATTGAACTATGTCCCCTTCTTTGAACTGGGATAGCCACTCTGCCATAATTGATCAGCAGCCTGATTAATTAATCTTGTTAGTGGAGTGTCAAAAACTCTCCAGTTCCCAGCGTGGTGGTGTACGGAGCAGTGGACTAATGCAAGGGAACTAGTCATCAGTGTTTAGTAAGGATAGCCCAGCAGAGGGAGCTTGCACTAAAGTGACATAAGGAGAGAGTGGTTAGCATGGTATTTATAAATAGAGATTGAGCAAACAGAAAAACTTGGCTGTGGCCCAAGGGCTGTTCATAACCAAGCTTTGAACAAATCTAGAGTGCACAGGTGCCCTGGTTTGGTGGGAACCTAGGCCCAACAGTTTATCTGATGCTGTTATAATTTTACAACAAATGAATTGGATAATGTGACATGAGGCCTTCTTGAAGAGGTCCATGCACAGGTACAGCCAGGTGACATATAAGATACGTTAAACTGACTAAAGGTTTATTATAAGGAGGAAGACAACCAATAAGAAACTTTTGTTAAAGAATCATATTTAAGCCAAACTGAGAATATCATCTATTGGAGAAAGTAGTAACAAGATGAGGTGCACCAATAAGTGCACACTTCCATCTGACAGCGTACTATAAATTAAAATTTCTGAACTCAAGTAATTGATTGAAGTTGAGGCCAACCTGAGTCAGACATTTCGTGTACAGAATGGGTTTGGAACCCCCGCTCACTGTATAATTGAATTAATCCATCATCAATTATGAGGTAACTCATTTTCTCTAATGCTAAAGCCAAAACAAGGGGCTGGGCTTTAAGCACCTCACCTGACCAACATGGGCATATATGGCCTATACCCAGCGTTGATCCAAGGTGTGCTTTAGGTCAGGAAGGTCCTGAAACTTAACCCTTCTGACCTCCTGCCGCTCAGCCTTATCTTTAATGTTGGTGCCTTCAATCAAGTCATGTAAACATGACATTACCCTCTCCTACTTTTGGGCTCCATCCCCCTCTAGGGGCAATTACCAAGAAAAAGTCTTTGGGCAGAGGCCAACTTCATGCAGCAATGGATTGCTTGGACTTAGATCTTGCAGCCTCATGGAAACACTTGTGGAATGCTAAAATTAGATCTTGGTCATGAGTGCAGTCACTCGCTGGCACCCAACTATTCTCCACTGCATTAAATCACTTCTAGGATACAAGTTACTCGAGTCTTCTTCTTACCTGACGAGAGGCTACAATTCCTCCACTCCCCACTCAGGCGCCCCATCCACGAGATAAGCCTTGGGAGTCTCTGGTGGGGGACCCTCAAACAACGTGAGCTTGCTTTCATGGAATACTGAAAAGATTCAAAACAAGGGGGAGATCCAACTAGTATGAGGCGTGGCCACTTTTCTGATGACGCGGTATGGCCCAGTACTATTAGGTCCTAGTTTTTAGCATGGTTGCTTGATTGGGATGTTTTTATTATCCAGCATCACGAGATCTTATCCCTTGTACGCTGGTCCAACTTGTCTCTTACCATCAGCATTCTCATTGTAGGCCTGCATGGCCGCTTTTAAATTCATGCTCACCCCCTGGTGTACTTTCTTGATCATTTTTGCAAAGTCCACCACCACTTCCACCATGGATACAACTGGGCTCCATGTTGAAGGCGGGATTGAAGCCATAGTTGGCGAAGAAGGGGGAACAATCAATCATTGCATGTTGGGTGTTGTTATAGCTGATTTGGGCCATGGGGAGATGAAAACCCAATCTGAATGATCTGCAGTGGTGTAACACCGCAAGAACTGTTTGAGGCATTGGTTCTCTCTTTCAGTCTTCCCATATGATTGGGGTGATAGGCAGTTGAACGGCAGGGGAAAATCTGAAGATTCTTAACAGCTCTTCCCAAAAGATGGAGGTAAACTGGGGTCCACAATCGCTAATTATTTCTTGAGGGATCCCATGAAGAGCAAACACATGAGTGGCAAAAAGCCTCGCCATCTCATCCATGGTGATTGTGGTTCTGTAG
The DNA here is from genome assembly GCA_022478985.1 of Massospora cicadina. NCBI lineage: Eukaryota > Fungi > Entomophthoromycota > Entomophthoromycetes > Entomophthorales > Entomophthoraceae > Massospora > Massospora cicadina. Next base: position 120,625 of record JAKSZP010009343.1, on the reverse strand, counting down.
GGAATAAATTGGGCGAGCTTCATAAACGGTCCACCACCACTGTCACGATTCTGATATGACTGGATAATAATCTTGGGATGGTTAGGGAAGTTTGGGAAGAATCTTCCGGAATAATATCAGTTACAATTATTTGAGTGCCTCGAGATGAGGTGATATTAGGGGATAATGAGTTTATTTACTGGATTGCCTCTAAATAAGCCAACAGGCAATGTGAAACCTGAAGAATATGAATTAAATAGCCTACAATTTAGGCGATAGTGAACTAAGTAAAAACAAGCCAGAATGAGGAGAATCGGTGGAACTGAATAATACAAGCTATGAGAGTGGTATCCTCCAAAGCCACTGTATATAAGTGAGATGGGCGATCAAGAGAATGGAAGGGTTGTTAAGAGGATCGAGTGATTGAAACAGCGAGAGTTTGCTGTGTTTATTATATTAGATAAAATATTGTAGTGGGAGCAAGTGCCCCATATTTATTAAATTTAGTTTATGCTGTTGTTACCAAGGGCCATGATTGTCATATTGTTGGTCCTAATGCTCAGTGGGCTAAACCCTGTGCAAAAACCCCTTACAGCATATCTCAAGGATTCCGCCAAATTCCAACAGTGGTGCTCACTACAGGGGGCCCATTGATCAGTTACAAATGAATAAAAACTCAGTTGCCTGCTATGTAACATCCAGGTTGCTTTGATAAGAAATTTTCACGAGACAATGGGGCCGTTGCATATGAGGAGTTGTAACTTGCATTGGACACTGTGCTCAAAAGACAAGATGAGCTGCTCCAGGAGGTTTGTAGTGATAAGCTGCTGCCATTTGATTGCAAAGGAAATATTCATGGGTTCATTTGATGTTTTATTTTGCAACTGAAGGAGCCTCAGAATGGCAAAGGGCGAAACTGTTGATCTCCACCTTGGATGTCAGAAGTTCCAATCAAGCTGTTTGTTATCTTACAGATAGTTCCGTTACATACCAAGAAGTTAAGGAGACAGTGCTGTGGTTGTTCGGTGGAACTGCAAAGATGTTGCAGTGGAAAGCTGAGTTCTTGACCAATGGGTTTCAGCAAAATGAGACCCTCACCACATTTGCTGAGCAATTTACAGTGGAAGCTCATGTGTTGATTGGAGAAGGGATTTTATCTAAAGCTGATGTATGCATCACAATGTCCTATATGGTGAAGCCATACCTCGAGCTTTACAATGTCATGGACCCATTGTTGGAGGATGATGTACTCTTCTTAAACTTGTTCAGTTTGTACATCGCTTAGTTGTAACTTTCCCTCCACCTAATATCGAGCAGATTCACACTGTCGCCGTGGCCAACCCTAAACATGTAGGGGGAATCCGCCAGTTAATGCAGATTCCGCCAGGTTACTCACCGCAGTCCAACATCTGTCCCATAACTGCTGAGCGACAACTGACCAACTACCGCTTCAGCCCCAACTACGCTAATTGACAGCAGGCATTCTACCAATGTGGGTCTGGTTACGCCGATTATCTTTGGAATAACATTCTGAGTGGGCCAACTTATATTAAGCACAGACGTAGGACCTATGGAGTAAGTTGTTTTAATTGCAGTTGCACTGAGAACATGGGATGATAGTGTCTCAATTGGCAGATACCTTACATACAGTAGGATCAAAGTTATCAGGGAAAAGTCAGATTGGAGTAGAGATGGGACTCTCTACTTCCGCTATCTCGAATTCATACGTCCCACCTGAATCTACTGTATTGATTGCCGCAGAAGCCTCCCAGTATGATGATACATTCCTCTGCCAACAGCTGGTTGGGGGATAAAATGTGTTGACTCAAGCACAAGTCAAAGAAATGGCTGACACAGGGTTTCCAGAGCAACCAAAGCCTTATACTTGTCAAATGTTTGACCAAAATCCGTCAGACCATCTAGAACCACTCGCAAATGAGTTGTCTCTAAGAGGAGTAGAGGTCGCCTTTCCAGTGGACGCTATTATAACAGGATACCCTAAAGTCGGTGTGGGTATTATAGGTTTCCTGGAAAAAAATGAACCACTGACTGTAATTGTGGTAAATAGCCAGCATTCATCTTACTCAAAGTGCACTTACTGTGAAATTGTGGTAGCCAAAACCAGAGTATGAGCTATAATTGATATGGGCGCTCCTGTTAACATTGTCTCCACTAAGTTGGTGGCAAAGTTGTTTTTAAAACCTGAAATAGAACACCGGATGGTGTATGGGACTGCTAGAGTGGAAACCACGGTCTCTGAGGGAGTGTATAGTGCTGTTCCCTTGTGGTTCAGCTCCGTTGTTGTTGTGGCTCCAGCGGTAGTATTACCAAATAGCAACTATGATCTGCTTATTGGGACTGCTTTTATGCGACACTATGGGGCTGTCATTGACATGATGAAAGATACCCTAGCCATCCTGGGACAACGGATCCCCATATATTATACTTCCAGAGGAGTCCCAGATGACCCAATCCGTTCTAGTCAAATTAATCTCGCCTATAGTAATGGTGTGATTCCTGTAAGATATTAGCAGATGAAGTGGAAGACCCAAATGTTCCAAACCAGATTTATGAGTACAAAGGGATTCTGCTACGAGCCACGAATGCTTTGACTATCCCTTCTGGGCATCAGGTCATAATTGAGACAGAGATTGAAATTGATATACCAGGAGGTCTGTACAGAGAGGTTGTGGGGTCCTATCAACAATCACAGCTCAAACCTCATGTGGCTCCTGGGTTACTGTTACCAGGGCAGGGGGAAGTGAAGGTGTTGGTAGCGATCCTGCAGAAGGAGGTGATGAAGGTTCAGCAGCATCAAGTGGTGGCTTACCTGCACCTGATCCCTATTGATGAGGTCCACCAGATATGTGACTTTGGTTCTTGGGAAGATCTCAGCTTGTCTTTAAAAACCACCTTTGGCGTAATGAAGATGGTTCTGCGGGAGGCGCTAGCAGGTCTATTGTAAGGTCAGAAGGACGGGGTGATGGATCTGCTTGAGAAGTATTACAGCATTTTTGCAACTTATGATCACGACTTGGGTTGTACTTGTGGGGTTGTGCATTGGGTGGATAGAGGAGACCACCCCCCTATCAGGTCATGACCTATCCGTCGCTCAAAGGCAGCAGAAGAAGTTGTATCTGCAGAAATAGATACATTGGTGGAACAGGGAATGTTGGAGCCGTCAAAGAGTCCCTGAGCATCCCCAGTGTTAATTGTCAAAAAGAAAGATGGCTCCAATCGAGTAGTAATTGATTACCGGAAGCTTAAGTGCATTATAAAAAAAGATTTGTATCCACTTCTGCAAATCAATGATTCTTTAGATCAGTTAGGCGTTGCCAAGTATTTCTCTGCTATGGACTTGATATTGGGGTACTGGCAGATCGAGTTGCCAGCAGCGGAACATGAAAATTGTGCTATAATCACCTCAAAAGGATTGTTCCAGCCTTCACATATGCCACATGGTTTGTGCAATGTCCTTTTGTACATTCCAATGGGCTATAAACACTATTTTGGGTGATCTAAAAGCTGTCATGCATTCTTGTCTACCTTGATGATATCAATGTTTTCACAGATGTTCATAGAGCATCTTGGACACCTGGAGCAAGTGTTTCGCCGCCTTGCTGATGCTAATATCAAGATTAAGCCCCAAAAGTGCCACTTTTCTAAGGAACAATTGGAATACCTCGGCTTTGTGGTTGACTCCAAAGGGCTTAGTCCTCAGCCAGCCAAGGTGGAAGACATCCGCAAGATGACTTGGCCAAACAATAAGTGGGATATCCAGGTGTTCTTGGGGATGGTCAGTTACTATCAGTGGTTCATTCCCAACTTTAGCTGTATCAGGGCTCCACTCTTTGAGCTACTTAAAAAAACGCTGCCTTCAACTGGATGGATCGATGTCAAACCACTTTTGATGTATTACAAACTGCGCTGGCTAGCGCGCCTATTTTGCAATACCTCAATTTCAAAAAAGAGTTTATTGTGCAAATGGATGATTTGCTTTCTGCAGTGAGGGCAGTGTTATCCCAAAAAGATGATGATGGTGTGGGGCACCCCATTGCAAATTTTAGCCGAGGTTTAACTGGCCTTATACTGAAAAACACTGTGACTGAGCAGGAGTGTTTAGTGGTAATCTACAAATATAAACAATTCTGGGTCTATCTCCACGGGGTGAAATTTAAAGTGGTAATGGATCATTCCTCCTTTCACTGGTTACAGAATCTGCGGTAACCTGAAGGGCGTCTTGTGCGATGGGCTTTGAAGCTCCAAGTGTATGATTTTGAGATCATGCACCAGCTAGGGGAGAAGTATCAGAATGTGGACTATCTTTCCCGATTACCCACAGTTTCCATTACAGCTGATGTGGTGACATAGTGTATGAAAAGATGATTGTGGGCAAATATCACAATGAGCCGCTACCTGTGGTCAAATTAATAAGTTGCTTAGGTAGGATACCTTCTTGCGCAATGGGGAATTATATAAGCGGATTGGGGAATTGATGCTGAGTTTCCCAAAACCCTCTGCCAGGCCTGCGATAATTAGGGATGCTCATAGAGCGGTAGGTCATGGAGGGTTGAGAAAGATGCTGGAGCTCTTGCGACCCTGCTACTATTGAGAGAGTATGCACTACGATTTGCTTGAGATGGTTGATTGTTGCCATAAGTGTTAAGTGGAGAAACCATTCCACCAGAAGACAACATACCAGATAGTCAAGCCTCAGTTCGCATTGAATACTGTTTCATTAGACGTGGTGGGGCCTCTGCCAACTGGCGCAAACCGCTCAAATATATAATAGTTGCCTTTGACCATTTGACAATATGGTGGAAGCAAGGGCTATTAAGGATCTGGTGGCTGTCACTGCTGCCAAGTTCATCCTGGAGTGTGTCATACAGCGCCATAGTTGTCTGCAATTTATTCTAATGGACAACAGGACCAATTTCACATCACATATATTGCCAAGTTGAATGAGCTCATGGCAATCTGCGGGGTCTTAACTACCCCCTACCACCCAGAATCTAACCGTATGGTGGAATGAGTCAATGTGACCATGATAAATATTCTACGCAAGCTTGTAAAGAGCGGCCATCAAATTAAACACCCTTTTATCCACCGCTGTCTTTGCATACAATATCAGCTACCACTCAGCAACTGGTAAGAGTCCATTCCAATTGCTCTATGGATGACATCCAGTGCTTCCTGCATTGCTTTACTCCTGTGTGGAAGATACCTGTGGAGTCAAGACCTCTGCTATTTGTCTGCCTTAACTGACATGCTGATTAAACTCCAAACCGAGGTATATTCCACTAGTCTTGCCAAGAAGATTTGGGATCATGCAGCTGACCAAGGTAGATGTAGCAGTCTTCCACAGTTTGGGTTAGGGGAATTGGTCCTGTTTCATGACCAACATGGGTTAAGAAGAAGGAAAAAGCTCGCCAGTATATGGAGCGGACCATTTTAGATCATTGAGAAGACTGGGGCTGACACCTACACCATTAAGGAACCCACGTGGGGTCAAATCATTAACTGAGTACATGCGAAGTTCCTTTGAACATACAAGCAATAGGAGCTTTATCATCCAGTCATGGAGGGGGTAATGTCATGATTCCTATATTACTGGATGATGTTCTTGGGATGGATAGGGCGGTTTGGAAGAATCCACAGAAATAATATCAGTTACAATTATTTGAGTGCCTTGAGATGAGGTGATATTAGGGGATAATGGGTTTATTATTGGATTGCCTCTAAATAAGCCAATAGGCAATGTTGACATTTGAGGAATACAAATTAAATCGCCTACAATTTAGGCGATAGAGAACTAAAGAATAACAAACTGAAATGAGGAGAATCGGTGGAACTGAATAATCCAAGCTATGAGAGTGGTATCCTCCAAAGCCACTGTATATAAGTGAGATGGGCGATTAAGAGAAGGGAAGGGTTGTTAAGAGGATAGAGTGAGTGAAACAACGAGGATCCTCCGTGTTTATTATAATAAATAAAATATTGTAGTGGGAGCAAGTGCCCCATATTTATTAAATTAGTTTTATCTTTTGTTAATGAGGACCATGATCATTATATCGTTGGTCCTATTGCTCAGTGGGCTAAACCCTGTACAAAAACCCCTTACAGCGTATCTCAAGGATTCCGCCAAATTCTAACAACCAGTATGATGGCATCATAGCCATCAGACACAAGCAATTACACAATAAAATCAACCAATAGAGAACTCCAAGGACCTTCAGCCTTTTGAACTGGTACCAACAGCCCCACTAATGGTTGACGCTTTATTTCATTTGTTTGCAGATTAGGTACTCTTTACAATACCTGCCCACCTGTGCGTCTAACCCTTTCCAATTGTAAGTGCAGAAAATTAGCTCTAGAGCCTTCACCTTGACAGGACGACCAATGGTGATTCCGTCATGATGGTCCTGGATGATCTCCAGGCGAAGTGGTCCAGAGGGAACACATAATTTGCCCCTGAAACCACACCATCACACCCTTCACGTGATAACACCTTGCAATATCCTCCTGATTCAACGTGCTCTTATCAAGGACCATAGCATATTTGGCTGATAAATGCTGAGAAAGGACTACCTTTCTGAACATACCATATTCCTCCGCATTTTCCAGAGGAGCAAATGCTGGCCCATTGCCAAGGGGGAGGGAAGAATAGACACAATCTTACCTGGTGGAATCATCAAGTGGATATTATGCACCTCTACCTCTTTAAAATCTGGAGCTAGTGCAGGGTTGCGGCTCAAAGCATCTGCCAAACCATTCTCTTTGCCCTTAGTGAACTCATAAGAAAACGCAAATTGGGCTAGGGTCTCATACCCAGCGGGTTTGTCATGGGGTTAAGACATGAGGCGCATGGTAGTACAATAAGGTATGGCGATCTGTACATATGCGGAAGGGTGGGATAAGCCATGCAAGTGATGACGCCAATAGGTCAGAACCTCAACCAATGCTAATAACTCTTTATCATATATGGCATAGTTATTTCAGGTAGAGACATATTTCTGGAAAAATATCCCACTGGATGCTCTATTCCATCTTCGCCTACTTGTAATAGGGCCGCCAATATAGCAAAGTTGGAGGCATCAGAAGCAACAGTGAATATTTATTGGGGTCACATGGCAAAGAACGGATGTGGACAGAAAAGTGCACTTTAACGCTTGAAAGACATCCTGCAAAGTTGGAGACCACTAGAGCACTTTTTCCCCACTCGCCTTATACAAAGGCGCTGCAAATTCAGAATTATTTGGTGTGAACTTTTCTTAACATATACATCCCCAAAAAACTCCTCAATTCCTTAACTGCAGATGGAATGGGCCACCCACAAATTACCTTCTCCTTGTCTGGAATTATCCTGCGCCTTTTTTCAAATATGACGTTGCCCAGGAAGTTAACCTGGGACTTGAAAAATTCACATTTTCTTACTTTAACGTAAGGTCAGCTTTCCTCAAACTCTCCACAACCTGCCAAAGGTGTGCTGCATGGGACTCATTGTCAGAAGAGAATAAAATATATTATCCATGTAAGCTACCCCGCATACCTCAGAAGGTCCACCAAAGCCACACCAATACGGCGTTAAAAGAAATCAGGGGCATTTTTAAGCCCAAAGAGCATAATTGGAATTAAAAAATCCCTTTTCTGGTACAGAATGCGGTCAGCTACTCCTACCCCTTCTTGATATGGATCTGATTGAAAGCGTAAAAAAATAAAAATTGAAGAGGATTCTCGCCTTCTCCAAATAGCGTGCAATCTGTGAGTCAAGTGGGATAGGACTCAAGTCTGGTACTGTGACGCTATTGATATTCCCATAATCAACGTATGGGCTTAAGATACCATCAGCCTTCTCTACTAAGAGAAGTGGGGAACATACAGGGAAGGTTCGCTGAAAAATCACGCGTTTGGCTTGTTAAACCTTAACCCACAAATCTTAAGCCTCTTCCTCCAATGCCGTCAATGAATAAATTGGGGAAGATATATGCATCAGATTAACCATGGTCTTAAACTCACAATCAAACTCTGAATGTGATGGTAGTACATTGGCTGAAGCCGCATCAAACGAAGATTCCAATCCCTCAAAACAGGAAGGTAAGAGAACCTCCAAATTGAACTTCAGCAGCGGAGCAAGACTGAGTGTGTGGATATTGGGCCTATGGGGCAGTCGCCCTGAAAATTTTCCTCAGCAAAAGGGACAAACAACTCGTGACCATTCTTTAATGTTAGGGACAGGGTATTTTCTTTCAAGTTGGTTCTGAAGCCAAACTTTTGCCACTAATATACATCCAAAATGATGGGGTACAAGAGTTTTTTGATGGCTTGGAAGTGGTCAGACAAATGATATTTGCCAACTTGATAATCCACTAACTCCATAATTTTCAGCATGGAGTACCTTGGGAAGCCCCTCCTCTAACCATACCACCAGGCAAATAGCTCAGCTCAAGGTATTTGGCTAGGTCTTGGTCAATAAAATTCTCCAAGGCTCCAGTATCCACCTAAAATAGTAAGACTGATCTTTCCTAGAGGGATAAAAGGGTAGCATCCAATTAAAATATCCCAAATAATCTATATTTATATTAGAAAACACCAACACTTTACCACCAAACTCTTCTTCAGGGTCTATCATACCCCCAGGAAACGTATCTGCATCAAAGAATGGAGAGGGATATTTGGCCACTCTTACTACTAAGGCCACATATCCCACCATACCTTCAGTAACTAAATAAACATTTTTATATCTTAATTTTAACATCTTCTCCACCTCCTAGGTTCCACGGATTATGGTAGTGGTAAAGCATAGGTTCTTTGAGGTGAATTGAAAAACTGAAAATGGGCCCATATCTGAGCCATAAGGTAAGAGAAATGGCTTGGTAGTATATATTAAAACGTCATTATAAAACGCGTTTTGGGCTGCAAATGACTCTATACCCATTTTGGCAACTGGTTGTATGACGCTGTCCAAGGCCATCACCACCAGGCCCTTCATTGATAATCCTGCCTGCACCATCCAATCGCAGTGCCAAAGAAAAAACAATATATTGGTGGCTACATTATTAATTTTGGTGGAAAGTTGGGGAATCACAACTCTTGGATCACTAAGCATCCGTATCCACTGTATACAGACAAGCATGGGTACTTTCCAATTGGAGGTAGCAAGAATAATGCCAAGATTCTCCAGCCTATGGCAAAATTTGAGGACAGTGGAGATCCACCGTGGCTGTAGCATTCAGCTGGCGCACACCATTTGCACTTTTTGGTAGTCCCACACAGAAAAAGTTCATGAACTTAAAGTAAATAGGTTGGTTGTCTAAGGCTGGGAGAGTGTTTTTAAATCTCCAGTTCACGGCGTGGTGATGCATTGAGCACTGGACCAACGCAAGGGAACTAGTCTTCAGTATTAGAGTAAAGATAGACCAGCAGAGGGAGCTTGAGCTAAAGTGACATAGGAAGAGGGTGGTTAGCATGGTATTCATAAATAGGGATTGAGCAAACAGAAAAACTTGGCTGTGGCCCAAAGGGCCTTTTATAACCAAGCTTTGAACAAATCTAGAGTACATGGGTGCCCTGGTTTGGTGGGAACCGAGGCGGCCCAAAGGTGTACCTGAAGCTGTAATAATTTTAAACAAATAAATTGGATAATGAGACATGAGACCTCCTCAAAGAGGTCCATGCACAGGTACGGCCAAGTGTCATATGAAAAACGTTAAACTGACTAAAGTTTTATTATAAGGAGGAAGACAACCAACGAGAAACTTTGGTGTCAAATAATTATATTTAAGCCAAAGTGGGAAAGTCATCTATTGGAGAAAGTAGTACTAAGCTGATGTGCATCAATGAGTGCACACTTCCATCTGACAGGGTGCTATAATTAAAAATTTTCTGAATCAATTTAATTGACTGAAGTTGAGGCCAACCTGAGTTGAACATTTCGTAAACAGAATGGTAATGAACCCCAAACCAGGTAATCAAATTGAGCCATTGTTGTTTAAAATATAACTCATTTGTTTTAATGCTAAAGATAAAACTAGGGGCTGGGCGTTAAGCATCTCACCTGACCAACCTGGGGATATCTGGCCTGTACCCAACGTTTATACAAGGTGTGCTTTATGTCAGGAAGGTCCTGCAACCTAACCCTTTGACCCTCTTGCCTCCCAGTCCTATCTTTGGTGTTGGTGCCTTCAATCAGGTCATACAAACATGACAATCTTCTTGGCTAAGCTAAATAAGTACGCTTCAGTTTGCAATTTGATAAATGTGTTGACAAGTGTCATCGGATAATGTTGTGGGTCTATTTCGCTAGTATCTTGCACACAGGCATAAAGCAGCGCCAGAAGAGCAGGGTGTCGTTCATACAGTAATTGAACGGGACTCTTCCCTGTTGCAGAATGATAGATGAAGTTATAAATGAAGACAGTGTTGGATAGGAGGGCACTCCAGTCTGAAGGTCAATCCACTACCAATTTATGGAGTATATTCACTAAAGTCCCATTCATTCGCTCAACAAACCCATTAAACTCAGGGTGGTACAGGGTCATTAGAACCCCACGGATGGCCATAGGTTTGTTCAGCTTTAAAAGGATGTGGTAAGTAAAGTTAGTTCTGTACAAGTAAGGTGAACTGAGGGCATCCATGTTTCTGAATAAAACATTTCATCATGAACTTGGCCACTAGGACTGCCACCAAATCACGTATCGCCCTTGTTTTAACCCACCTAATCAAGTGGTCGATTATCACCAGAATGTACTTTGACCAGTTAACTCCTGTTGAAAGAGGGCCAATGACATCGATAGAAACTGTATGCCAAGCAAAGTGCAGTTTCACTAACTGATATGAGGGCTTTTGATGGAACGGCTTTTCCACTTGGCACTTAAGGCAGCAAAAAATCGTTTCAAGCACATCAAAGTTCATGATCTCCCAGTAATACTGAGGCCACAACAGTCTCATTGTCTTTTGCATGCCACCATTTCCAACTGCCTTATGTGCGCTCATAATAATACCAGGCCGTGCTGAGGGTTGCGGAATGTTTACCATAGAATCGCCAAGTGCTTGTACAACTCCCCATTCCGCTTGAAAGTATTGGATTGCATCTCATTAAGTGTCTTTATCACATGCGGTGGTTTATCATCGTATTGGCTGCTGAGAATTTTTCATACATTGCATCACCAAGATCTGCCATAACTAAAATTGTTGATAATCTTGATAAGAAGTCTGCAGTTTGGTGTTTGGCTCCCAATAAGTGAAGAATCTCAAAATCGTAAGTCTGCAGTTTAACGGCCCTTGGCTAGATGTCCCTCAGGCTTTTTAAAGTTCTGCAACCATTGTAACGAGGGATGGCTCATTACAAATTTAAACTTTATCCATGCAGATATACTCTGAATTGCTTATAAGCATAGATCACCGCTAAGCACTACTGTGGGTCATAGTATAACTACGTTTGTATCTGTTCAGACTTCAACTGCAGTAAGCCACTGGGTGCTCCTCCCCTTAATCATCTTGTTGAGACAGAACTGCCCCAACAGCAAAAAGGGACACATCCATCTTAAAAATTAAATTCCTTTTGAAGTTTGAATAGCGTAGCACTGGCGCATTGATCATCGCCATCCAATGTGTATCGAAAGGAGAGTTGACGGTGTTATGTCCATTTGAACATGACATCCTTTTTAGTAGATTAAACAACGGACCTCCAATACAAGTAAAGTTAGGGATAAAGTGGCAGTAATAGCTGATCATCCCTAAAAACACCTGTATATCATGCTTACTGGCTGGTGTAGTCATCTTTTGTGTAGCCTCCACTCTGGTCAGTTGGGGCTTCAGCCCAATCAAATCTACAACTAACCCAAGGTACTCCAGTTAGTCCTTAAAGAAATGGATTTATGGGGTTTAATTATAACGTTAGCCTCTAACAGCCGGCGGAAGATCTCCTCCAGATGGTTAAGGTTCTCAGAGAACGTATGCAAAATAACATTGATATTGTTAAGGTATATGAGGATGCACAACAGCTTCAGGTCACCAAGAATGGTATACATGGCCCATTAAAAGTAGCCAGGGCATTACACAGCCCTTGTGGCATACAGGTTGTTTGAAAAATTACTTGGACGTGATAATGGCGCACTTCTCCTGTTCCGCCATGGGCAACTCAATTTACCAATAAATAAATATCAAATCCATCACTGAGTAGTAACAAGCTCCCCCTAACCAATCCAAAGCATCTCCAATCTGTGGCAAGGGGTGAGTCCTTGGTGATATTATTAATCTTCCATTAATATATTTCTACGCGTTAGTGCTGTCCTTCTTTTTTACAATCAGAACAGGTGAAGCCCATGGACTTTTGACAGTTCAAGCATCTTTTGCTCAAGCAACGTGTAGATCTCCTTGGAAACTAATTCTTTGGCTGTCCTTGATCAGCAGATTGGCTGGGACCTGATGGGGGGATGATCCCCAATGTCCAATCGATGACCCACCCCTTAGTGCACCCTAAATCATAATCATTGACAGCAAAAATATCCTTATATATTTATATAAAGATATCGCATGAGCTTTCTGTTCTTCCATTAAAGTGACTAAGTTTTCACGCAGAACAACCATCATTATGCTGGGCTGCTAATTGATCATAAACCAAATTCATCTAGTGACCCAAACTTGTAAACCTGAAGGACCTCCTCAACTGGGTTCAAGTGTAATTATGCCACTATTTGATGCCAGCGGATTTGCATTAGATAATTCCGTAGATTCGCTAACAAAACCTGGATCTTCTCATGACCCAGAAGTATTATACTGGAGCCATATGGGGCTCGAGACACGATTTCTGTTAAGGACCAATAACTTCCCCATGGTGTCCATCTGGCACTTCACCTACCAATTCAGTGTTCACTATCACTTGGCAACAAGAGGGGATGGACATCGCCCCAGATGCTATGAGAGGAAGCCCTTGATATTCATATCTGGTGGGGAAGGGCCCAGGTCTTACCCTTTAGTCGATGGTAGTGAACTGGAATCACCTCATCACGGTAGGCCAGGTTAATATGACCCATGTGCACCGAATCTTAAGCACTCAGCTGGAGGTAAAGTAGATTGGGATCTGCTATCCCAGAATTTAGAAGGCATCCGGCGTCATATCAACAACAGCCCCAAAGTGTCACATAAAAGTGGTTTCAATTAACAGGTCATAGATATTGGTTGGTAACACTATTGCTGGAGCTACAATGACAATTGACCCAAACCTCAAGGGTAGCACACTGTATGCTCCCTCAGATACCGTGCTTTCTACGCCCACAGTCCCATACACCATAGAATGTTCCACGTCAGGCTTTAAAACAATTTCGCCACCAACTTTGTGGACACTATATTAACTGGAGCTCCCATATCAATTATAGTGCGGACATGGGTTTTTGCAATGACAATGTCACAGTATGTACACTCAGAGTAGGATGAATTCTGATTGTTTACAACGTGGACATTTAACGGATTGCTTTTCCCAGAAAGCTCATGTTACCCTCCTCAACTTTATGGTGCTCTTCAACAATATCATCTACTGGTAAGGCAGCATTTACCCCTTTAAGAGAGGCGCATTAGAGGATGTATCCTGCTCATCTATGGAAATTTGGGTAAACATTTGACAGGCATAAGGCTTCGTTTGCTCCTGGGGTCCTTCTTTTGCCAGGTCCTTGATTTGCGCTCATGTCAATACATTCACCCCTCTGATCAGCTGCTGATATAGGGATGCATTATCATACTGAAGGACTTCTGCAGAGTGTACTAGAATAGGTTCAGGTGGGAAGTGTTGGGTTGAGATAGCAGAGGTAGAGTCCTGTCTCTACCCACTCCGACTTTTCCTGAGTGTATTGATCCTGTGGTAGGTATTGGACCTGACAATTGGGGAAAACTCTTGCTGGTGCCCAGAGTGACCGCACTCAAAACAATTGACCCCATAGACCTGCATCTTTGATTGTTGTAAGATGCGCCACAACAAAAGTTGGACTGGAGTTGATCAGTGTAACCAGGTTCCGCACCAATAGCTGAACTGCTGATGGCAACTTAGTTTAGGATGAGGAGCATAGTGATAATAAGCCTGGGGGTTACCAGACGGACACTAAACAGGTCAGGATAATTCCCTAAAATAAGAAAGACTGGAATCGGATGTGGTAGGGTTCTGCTCTGTTTTAGCGGAGGAAAGGTAACAGATAGATGGCGCAAAATTTGAACGTATTTAATCAAGTGTATGTTATCCTCTAAGTATGAAGCCATGTCATTGTAAAGCTCCTAATATGGCTCCACTGCAGAAGTCATTGCAATTCACACATTGGCTTCATTTAGAATATCTGCCCCAATTAACACTTGGGCTTATACCATAAATTTATCAGCAAATGTGGTGAGGGTCTCTTTATTCTGAAACCCAATTGTCAAGAGCTCTGCCTTCCACTGCGCCATCTTCACAGTTCCTCTGAACAACTGCATCACAGTTTTCTTCACTTCTTGATAAGAACGGAGGTTTGTAATATAGCAATTAACTTGGTCGGCGCTTCCAACATCCAAGGTAGATATTAACAATTTTGCTTTATACTGATCTGAAGCTCATTTTACTGCAAAATTAAATCGCTTGAAGAATCCATGGATGTTCCCATCATGATCAAACGGATGCAGCTTATCAATAAAACTCCTGCAGAAGCTCCACCTGCCATTTGCGCACAGCATCCAAAGCAAGTTTGAGTTCTGCATATTCCACTGAGGCCATATTGTGCAGATCCCCTGTCAAAGCAAGATGGATGTGACATGGCCGGCGACTGAAGAATTTAAACTTATTGTGTTTGATCAATGGGATCCCTGTAGTGAGCACCACCATTATAGGTTTGGCAGTATCCCAGAGATATACTGAATGGGTTTTGCACAGGGTTAAGACCACTAAGCAATAGGATTAATTATATGATGATCATCATCCTCAAACCACCGTAATAGACTTTTTGATAAATGTGGATAATTGCCCAAAGACACTCTTTTATTTAGTATAATATATAAAGCAGATTCTCTCTCTTCAGCTCGCTATAAACTACTAACAACCTCCTCTTCTCAATCTGCTCTTATCGCTGTTATCTCAGCAACCTCAGTCAATGCTGAACTTTTGCTTTAATTAATCATTCTGCCTAATTCTCATTGGCTACAGAAGAGTTTGCTAATCATTAAATTCATAATTGCCTTAGTTTGAGGCGATCTACTAATTATTTGACATACATTGACATTGCTGTTAATTCTTGGTGTAGAGTCTTAGTTCCGCTGAGTCAGTTTGCACAAGGTATTAGCCACCGGGCAACTAAATCAGATGATATGAAGATCGCCGATCCTTTAATAAAACTAATAAACTTTTCAAACAGAGCTATCGCCCCTTATTCCGACCTTTATTATTTACTAATATGCAGAACTTTCTGCAACAACCTAGTTTCCAAATAAAGTCCTCTTCAATCCTCTGTGTAACTCTTTATATCTCAATTCCCCAAGCCAGATGCATCCTCATCTTGGTGTCTTCTATTCATTTCCCCCTTTTATTTGAAACTCTCATTTATATTAATCTCGGCGTAATCCCCCATTCTTGCTGATTGGTCAACATTTTAATCAATTATTATTCGTATACTACTTATTGTTAGTCTCAAGACTCATCCTGATTCTCTCTCTGATTCACCATATGGCTAGCATATCGTCCAGTAATATCAACTTCCCAAAATTACCCCCACCCCTTTGACTGGACGATATGCTCTCACTGTTTGTAGACTCAAAGGAACTTAACGTGAACTCAGTTATTGATCCAACTTCCTGTGGGTTCCTTGATGGTGTAGACATCTGTGCTGGTCTTCTCAATTATCTTGAACGGACCAACCCAGATGCTAGAAAGCTTGTTTTTCCTCTCAAAACCGTGCTGATCATGGAATAAAACATGGTCCCCTATAGCATACAGCGGAAGTCTGCTTTGTCTCTTCTAATCAGCTGCCTGATTGCGAATCTTCTTAGCCAAACTGGTAGAGTAGGCTTCCAATTGCAGCTTGATCAACGTATCCATAAGAGTTTTCAAGTAACTCTGGGGGTCCACTCCACCAGTATCCTCTACACATGAATAAAGCAAGGCAGGAAAATCCAGATGTCAAATATACAACAGTTGAAACGGGCTCTTACCAGTGGACAAATGATAGCTGATATTATACATGAACACAACTGTGGGTAGAAGGGCGCTCCATTATGAGGGTTAATCCTTTACCAATTTATGGAGTATTTTCACTAAGGTTCCATTAACCCGCTCTACCATTCCGTTTGATTCTGGATGTTATGAGGTGGTCAAAACCCCACAAATTGCCATCAACTCGTTCAACTTCAGCAGATTATGTGAAGTGAAATTGGTTCCATTATCCATTAGAATGAATTGCATGCAGCTGTGTAACTGTATAAAGCACTCCATAATGAATTTGGCAGTAGTGACCGCGCCCATATTGTGGATGGCCCTGGCCTCCACCTATCAATTCAGATGATCTATGGTGATGATAATATACTTGGATCAATTGGTGCTAGTTGGCAGAGGTCCAACTACATCAATGGAAATGGTGTGCCAGGCGAACTGGGGTTTAACCAGCTGGTAGGTGGTTTTCTTGTGGAATGGTTTTTCACTTGACACTGATGGCAACAACTAATCATTTCCAATACGTCATAATGCATGCTCTCTCAGTAGTCTTGGGGTCACAAAATTACAGTGTTTATTACAATCCTCCATGACCTACAGCCCAATGAGCTTCCATAATTATTGCAGGTCTGGCTGAAGGTTTAGGGAAACTCAACATCATGTCACCAATCCACTTATATAGTTATCCCCCACATAGGAAAGTATCCACCCTGAGTCCATCTAATACCTTGATCACATGTGGCAGCTCATCCTGGTATATGTTTACCACCATCTTTTTTTATTTAACTGAGGTAAGCTGACCAGAGGATGGACATTACTGAACTAAAACT
The DNA here is from genome assembly GCA_022478985.1 of Massospora cicadina. Lineage (NCBI taxonomy): Eukaryota > Fungi > Entomophthoromycota > Entomophthoromycetes > Entomophthorales > Entomophthoraceae > Massospora > Massospora cicadina. Next base: position 103,657 of record JAKSZP010009343.1, on the reverse strand, counting down.
AAAAATCATAATTATAAAAAATTAACAATTCAAACAAAATGCCCAAAATGGATGGATCGATTGAATCATACCTAACAAAATATCCAACCAGGTGGGCAGCGAATACTGCTATCCCTCCATTGTGGATGGAGAGGGGGATTGGGGGGTTTGTCTTCAGCCGCATCCATCTCATCCCAGAGTAGGGTGCGTGTTAAGGCAGATAGTAAGGGTGTGGGGGCATTGGCGGTATGGGGTTCAATATCCTTGATGACTGGAACTTCCAAATAGTTGCCAGCCATCATAATGCCAACGATGTACTTGGCCAAGGCATCTTCAGGTTTGAGGCGGGCGCCTGGGAGTTTAATGAACGTGGCAATGTTGGTTTGGGTTATTTTTGCTTTCAGATTTCGTGCTACTGTTACCACGTTCTGGATGGCTTCAGTAACGCTTCTGTATAAAGTATACATATTAATCTTACTTTATGTAGTAAGACCTTTAGTGTTGGATTTTGGGGTGATTTTAGCTCGCAGGTGCATTGAAGGCCAAAATCCAACAATAGGGGAGAAATCCACTAATAATAATAATAATAATATTAATAACAATAATAATATTAATGATAATAATAACAATAATAATAATAATAATAATAATAATAATGATAATAATAATAATTATAATAATAATAATAGAACTATAATAACCAAGAAAGTGGGCTTTTTTGTAGTTTTTTATTCAGCTTTTGTGGGGATAAGAAAGGACCCTTATTAATATGTCGATACTTGTTAATTATAGTATCTAAACTCAAAGTTTGGATTGCTTAGCACATTCCAAATAAGGAAATAAGTGAGGTGGGCCTATTGGGTCATGTTAAACTCGCTTCACTTTGGGAAGCAGCCAAGGGGGCCTGATGATAGGCAGGGAGGAGCTGTGAGGTAATATTTTTATATACTTTTTCCAATCACTGGTGGAGAAAAATCCTGCACTTGGTTTGACCCCCTTCGCCCCTATAAAAGGGGCTGGTAACTGAGGCACGCCTGTACAAAATTTGTGGAGGCTGAAGGAGGAGCCTCAGAAGGTTAACTTAGATTTGACTGAGAGTTTGGGGCAATCTGACTTCTCGAACACATAGAATTAGACCAAATTTGATTAATAAACTTAGTGCCCCGATTAATTGGATTCCACTGAGAATTGGCCAGGGTCTTTTGGCCGACCATATCATCACTAAAAACTGAATCAATAGTAGGAGTATCACGGACTTATAGATGCCGACATTTCCCCTATTTTGCCGCGGTTGACTCCCAACATTCTTAATTAGAGTCCTAGAGTGCAGATGTCTGACAATTTGAAGATAGCAGGAGGTGATATTTCTCCTGCGAGTGCAGCCACAGATTGGTGGCAGCTTTGCGGAGTGGACGGCAATCTAGTGTGGCGGCTGCTTCTATTGCAAGCTGGTGGTCACTGTAGAACGGTTTGGCATTAGGTTGTGGGACATATTTTTGAGGCGGGAATTTTCCATCCCATTCTGCATTACAGAGCTGCTTAACTTGCAGCGATAGTTCTTCGATGATGTTACCTGATTCATTGATTTCATTAATAATTTGCATGGGTTTTGGTTGAATTGTATTGGGGAATCAGAATACAGTTGAAATTTGTTTAATTCATTTGTGGATACATGGGATTGAACTGGGATCCATTCTGATGTTTGGACGGAGGAATTATTTATGGCATTGGGGTGGGGAGGAGGCTGATTGGTGGCTGCAGGTGCACCTGTTTCATCAAGCTTTGGGGGTGGAGGAGGTAGGATTGTGCCCATAACTGAAATTGTACAGGGTGGGTATTGGATTGGAGGTCAGTGGATGAGTCATCTGATTTATCTGTTGTGGTTGAGTAGGGATATTTGCATTTTGAGTAGTCTAACTCAAAACATGATGGACAGATCATCTGCCCGCCCTTGACGCAGGCCCAAAACGGATGGTCAGGCACTGAGGGAATAACAGTGCGTGGCGGTATTGCCACCACAATTTTACTAAATTAGGGCTTATTATGGCATATGCCCAAGGCCCAGCAAGTCGTGTGGCCCCATTTGGGACCACAAATTGTAAGATGGGGTTGGAGCCATAGGCTGCCAAACTGGCCATCAGCTCCTGGTGGAGCACTTCAGGGGGAGGTGGGTGGGCAGGCCAGCAAACTGAACCACCAAAGTGGTGTCACTGGGAGCTGAGTCCGAGTTGTGGGGAGAGGGGTTCCCTGGAATACCAAGGGCACAGTTGCTGCAGTGGCAGCATCAGCTTCACAGGTGAAGCTGAGGTCAAAATACCCCTTGTAGTGGAAGAAATCAATAAATCTGGCGGGTATCATCACCACCTGTGCCATTTTAATATTGGCTTGGTTGTGGTATGGGAATAGTTTCTCATATTTGACCCTTAGGCCGTAGCACATGTTGCTCTGGGGAGCACTAGGGGGCAGCGTGGTACCGCTTGGGTATGAGCAAGGTGGGCATCCAGATCCTTGGGCAGAATGAATCAGCCCATGGGTTTGGAATGACTGGGTGAACCAGTCCTAGTGCGTTTTCCTGCTGGACGGAAAATGACAGAGGGAGTTTTGCCGCTGCCCCACGCTGGAGCAGCTGGCAGAGAATCTGAGGATATTGGAGCGAAACTACTACAGGCGAATTTGATTTGCTTTTTTAAATTCGTGTAATTTGGTAGGAAAGTTACGCCAAGTGGAAAGAGAGTTTTTTGTTTACCACCATCTTCTCATACATTATGCCAGCTAAATCTGCTGTGATAGCGACTGTTGGCAGCTGAAAGAGACAATCCACACTTTGGTGTTTTTCTCCCAGATGGTGTACAATCTCAAAATCATATGCTTGAAGCTTCAGTGCCCAACGTGCGAGTCACCCTTCCAGTTCATGCAGATTTTGCAACCAACGCAAGGAAGCATGGTACATCACTAATTGGATGCATACCCCATGCAGATATAACCAGAACTGTTTATAAGCGTAAATTACTGCTAAACATTCTTGCTTGGTAATGGTGTAGTTCCGTTTGTGACAGTTCAAGCTTTGACTAAAAGGCGACAGGATGCTCTACACCATCATTTCTTTTTTAGATAATACTGCCCCTATAGTGGAGAGAGAAGCATCCGTTTGCACTATGAACTGTTTGTCAAAGTTGGGATATTGCAATATGGGTGCACTTGCTAACATGGTGTGCAATACGTCAAAAGCGTTCTGGCATTGTTCTGTCCAATTAAAAGAAGCGTTTTTTTCAACAACTCAAAAAGTGGGGCCCTGATACAACTGAAATTGGGAATGAACTGGAAGTACCCGACCATCCCCAGAATCACTTGAATATCCCACTTACTACCTGGGCGGGTCATTTTGCTTATCACTTCCACTTTAGCCAGCTGCGGTATAAGCCTATTTGAATCCACAATGAACCCGAGGTATTCCAATTGTTCTTTAAAGAAATGGCACTTCTGAGGCTTGATTTAGATATTAGCAGCAGCGACGCATCAAAATACTTGTTCCAAATGGTTGAGGTGTTCAGTAAACATCCATAAGAACACGTTGATATCGTTGAGGTAAACCAGGACGCAGGAAATCTTTAAATCACCTAAAATTCTTTACATAGCATGCTGGAACATAGCCGGGGCGTTGCACAGCTCTTGTGGCATGGGAGTCGGCTAGAATAACCCTCTCAAAGTGATGATAGTGCATTTCTCCCAATCCACTGATGGCAAATCAATCTGCCAGTATCCTGAGATTAGATCCATGGCGGAAAAATAATTCGCCCCGCCCAATCAATCCAACGTGTCTTTAATCTGCAAAAGAGGGTAGGAATCCTTTTTTGTTATGTTATTGAGTTTTCAATAGTCAATAACCACTTGATTCGAGCCATCTTTTTTCTTTACAATGAGCACAGGTGATGCCCACAGACTGTTTGACGGCTCTAGCATACCTTGCACGATAAATTTATCCACCTCGTCAGAGACAACCTCTTCTGCCACTTTTGATCATCTAATAGGTCGCAATCAAAATGGGAGGTTGATACCCTGTATCTAATGTACCACCCCTTGAGAGCAACCCAAATCATGATCATCATGTGCAAAGATATCCTGATACTTTTCAAATAATGCCATAGCCTTATCTTGCTGTTCTGCCAATAATCCCATGGGCGCTTCCCATGGAACCATAGTCAGTATTACAAATGATGAGCTTGCCAGTAGTCTGAGTTCCTTTATGAGCCAAAATCATGAATACAGCGAACTCCTCTATAGGAACAAAGTGTAAGTAAGCCACCTGGTGCCACTGAATTGTTATGGTCTCTTTCTGTAAATTCGCTAGCAGAACTTTCACTTCTCCGTTCCCAGGTAGCAGAAACCCTGGAGCCACATGTGGTTCGAGCCAAGAGTGTTGGTGAGGATCCATGATTTCTCCATAAAGCCCTTTAGGGACATCAATTTTGAGCTCAGTCCCTACTATGCATTGGTGTCCAGAGGGTATGCTCCAATTGCTTGCTACTCGAAGTGCAATCCCTTTGTATTCATATCTCTGGTTGAGGAGGACCCTAGTCCGCCGCTTCAGTCATTAATTTTGCACAGGAATTACTCTGTCACTGTACGCTAGATTGATTTGACTAGAGTGGAACAATTCTGTTGGGATTCCACAAGAGGTAAAATAAACAGAAATCTGTTGTCTTAAAATATTAGGTGTTTCCTCTGCCATGTTTATCACAACACCAAATTTCCTCATAAATGCTGCACCAATTAGCAAGTCATAGATGTTGTTTGGCAGAATCACCACTGGGGTGGAAGCCCGGACTGACCCAAATTGTAAGGGAAATACACTATATGCACCTTCAGACACAGTGCTATGCATCCCCATGGTTCCATATACTACTCAATGGTCCACATCCAGTTTGAGCAGAAGCTTAGCCACCAACCGGTTAAAGACTATGTTTACAGGGGCTCCCATATCAATGATAGCGCGGGTATTTGAATTTTTAAGGAGAATGTCTTATTAAGTACATTCCTAGTATGAGGAACTATCAGTGTTTATTGCGTGTACATCCAAGAGCTTAATGCTACTCAAGAAAGAGGAGATGCTCTTGCCAACCTGAGTTTACTCATTGATGATTTTTCCCACCAAAATGGCTGCGTGGCTCCTACCAAAGAAGCAGCGGCCATCATGGGATCCTTGATACTTGTGCCAGTCTGTTCCAAGATCTGCCATGCATATAACTTCTGCGCATCCTAATGAAACACAGAGTTTGAGGGTGAATCTATACATTGGAACCCAGAAGCAGAGTTTCCCGATGGAAGCTGTTGGTATAGTAATTAATCCAATTGAGTTCTGAATATTTCTCAATTATGAGCTGGGAATTAGTTAGGGACAAGTGGATTAGACATGGCAGAGGTAGAGCGTCCTGTCTGTTGGATTTTTGCCCATCCTCCCAGACTGATAGATTACTGGTATCGCTAGGAAAAATTCCCTAAGGCAAAGTGCATAGGAAATTGGTTGGTACAAGTTTTGGAGGAACTACATTCAGGGAATTTTGGGATATTCACCTGGTCATATCTGTCGAGGATCAATCTGAATAGATACCTAATATCCATTGGGTGAAGTGGCCAAAGAAATAGGGGCATCTGATAGTGATTAACTATCAGGTGTACTGATTAGGATCAGTCAGGTTTCATCACTGATTGATTGGGAATGAATAGTGAGTTGTGAGGCGAGTGATGCCGCCTGCAACTACTGAATCGATTGGTTGGTGAAGTGACCTGCCATAATTGGTAATAATTCCCATTACCTAAGAAGGTCGCTAGCCAATTATGGTTGGTTCACTTAGATTGAGAGGAAAACATTAGGGACATGTTTTCTGACTCTTTCCATTTGAGGTCTCGAGGATGTCCAACAACGGAATCCTAGCCAGGATGGGGAAGACCATCACTGCTGAGACAAGGAAGGGAGATTTAATGGAAACGGCTGCCGTTTCATTGAAGAGGTATCAACCAAGGGTTATACAGCTGAATCCCCTACCATAAAATTCCATAGAATTTACTATAATAAAAAACTCATAATAAAAACTTAATTTAAAATAACGAGTACTTTACAGTAATATTATCAATTCAGTATATAGTTACACTATCAGCTTCTATTGTGTCGTTCTATCTAAAGGATATTGTTGCAGAAGGCAATAATTGGAAGACTATCAGAGAAAAGAGTAAAGATCCAAGTGGGGATCTAGAGATGAAGGAACCACAATCTGGGATAGCTGCTGACTGTGGGTTGGCTGAGAGAGACTGTCACGGGGTATCTTAACAAAGATCAGGTGGACAAGAATATAGGGAATGAATCCCTGCGAGTATGACTTACTGAGTTTTTTTTGGAAGTACTGGCTGAAGCGTTGGGCCTAATAGTAGTTCTTTTTTCAACTACGGATAATAGTCTCCATACTATTATTAATTAATACATTCTATATAACGCGATGAAGTGCATGAGGAAATTGAACCTGTGCAATGTAAAGGTTACTGGGTTGATGACCAATAATCAACCAAGAGTAATTTTTTACAAGTTGGTGCTCACTACAGGGGTAGTTGAGTAAAGTATCTATTATAATGTCATATAAAGAAGAAATGCGCAAGCTGTGGACTGAGATTTCCACTGTGAATCAGAATGCCTTAGATTCAGAAGACCATCAAGAGTTCAGGCCTTGGAAGAACGAGTTGCCAAGGTGGAGGAAGAAGTAGAAAATGTAGCCAACTTTGGGAATGAGTTACTCAGCAAAGTAAACTTGTTGAAGAAGAAATAAGGAGACCTCATTCGAAAGGTCCTATTCCTGAAAATGAAGTGAGAAGCAGATCACGTTTGTTTAAAAAAGTTTGGTGTTGATATCAAGAAATTAATCAAAGAATTGGAAGAACTGAAAGCTCACAGATGTGCTTGTGAGCCAATATGGCCAACGATGTTGAAGAGAGTAGTCCTCACATGATACTTGGTAAGTCAAATGCCCCAAGAAATATGCCACCCGCCTTTAATGCCATTTCAGAGATGATTCCCAAAGTCACTCCACGAGTTAGCCGAGTAGCCAAACTGAGAGAATTGGCCATAAATGACTCAGAGGAATTTAGAGCAACGCCAAAATTTCCTACATTCCATCGGTATAACGCCCCAGCATTTTTCTGACTATTCAACATGACTATGAATGGATACGGGGATTGTCAAAAGGCGTTGATAGTCATGAACTGCCTGGACACTGACTGTCAAAACCTAGTGTTACCTCACCTGGAGGGGGACAGCTGGTCGTATGCCAATGCAAAGGCGGCCATAATGAAGGAGTTTAAGAGTCCAACCCACATATCAAAATGTAAGCAATAATTTATGGGAATTCAATTCCATAAAGATGAGTCTCTTGCTAGCTTCATGGATCAATTTTACCAGGAGTCGCAGATCCTGGCCAGAGCAAAAGTGTTAAATGTTTTGATACTAGAATCGCTTTGTAAGTGGCCCTTTGCCCTATCACAATTTGCATCAAATGATGTCTTCCAGATTCATGATCTAGATAACTACCTTGCAAATGGTAGACAATATGAAGATTTTAAGAGTGACGTTTGATGCCCTAAATAGAAGCTTTAAGTCAAATCCAGTACGAAATCTGAATCTCATGATGTGAATGAAGGAGCAAAAGAGGCTACCAACTGAACTGTGGTGGGAAATAAGACCGAAGAATTTAGATGGTTAAGCAAGAAAGAAAAGGTCTGCTATCAGTGTGGCGGGAAAGGACATTTCGCCGTACACTGCAAAAAGCTGAAGGATCAGATTATATTGGTCCAGGCCAAGGAGACATCAGCCCCCAAGGATTTGGTAAAAGGGCCCACTGCCTAGACAAGAAACAGTCTAGAGCGGTGGAGAAACCTGTTCCTCCAAATATCATGAATGAAGAAATAGACATTAGCAATCTGTTTGTGGATGACAAGCAGGATCAGCTTTACCAAGTGGTCAATATGGATGTGAATGCTGTGACCAGAGCCGGGGTGAAGAAGATTAACCCTGAGATAAAACAGGAAGTTGCCTGGCCATGTACCTGACAACTGCCGGAGAAGAGTTGAACCGCTGAGAATCCTGATGAGTTTTCAGACATCCATTTAGATGAGGCCAATCTGTCTATCCCCCTCGTGCAATAAAGGAATTATTTCCTGAATTATTGGCGCAGATTATTTACACCCTAGATTCGGCTAATAACGCCATATTCACTCAGTAAATACTATATTACAATACTCCAAGTTTATGTATATAGATATTCAAGTGATTCGAGTAAGGGTGAGGGCGATTGTCAACAGCAGAGCACCCATCAATATTGTGTCGACTAAGCTGGTGAAGAGGATGAAGATCTCGCCAGACTTGGAACACAAGAGAGAATATGGAACAGCTGGGCCAAACACCACCGTTTCCGTGGAGCATATAGTGTGCTGCCACTATGATTTGGGTCATTAGTGGTATCTGCGCCAGTGATAGTTTTGGCAAACCAAAACTATAATATCCCGATCAAAACGGAGTTCCTATGGAAATACAGGATTAAATGTGACTTTGAGGATAATATGTTGACCATCCTGGGTCAGAAATTACCATTGGTATACCATAAAGATGGTGAAGCTCCATTGAATCGGAGAAACAACTTCATTAATCTGATATAAAATGATGGCATTGTACCGATTCAATACCAATTAGTTGGTAGGAAGTGACGCGAAATGCTGGTAAAAATCCTAGAAAACTGGGGAATTCCATTAAGGATCAAGAAAGAAAGGACCATACCGGCTAGATCGCAGAAAATAGACACAAGGTTGACTTTGAAGATTCCAAAGCTGTTGTATGGGGAAGTCAGAAGCCCCTGGAAGAAGTCCAGAGTGGAGCTATGGGTTGCTCCTGGATAGTAGTGCTGGGCCAAGGAGAAATACGATTACTCTGGCGAATTTGAGCGAAAAACCAATGAAGATCAAGAGAAATCAGATCATTGCGTTTATTCATTTGATCCCAACAGCTGACTTGAGATGACTCCTTAATTTTGGGTCTCTCAATGAAATGGGATTACCGTCTGGGGTAGCCATAAGCATTAACATATTGGTTGATAGAGAGCAGCTCGCTGATCTGCTGGAAGGCCAGCAGGAGGAGGTGCTCAAACTATTTGAGAAATATAGGGAAGTGTTCACTCAGGATGACCATGATTTGGGATGCGCACAAGATATAATTAACAAGGTCACCACTGAGGGAAGATTTACTGATAAGGATGAGACCAATCTGAAGATCAAAAGCCACTGAAGCAGTAGTGGAGGATGAGATCAGCAAACTAGTGAAGCCTGGGCTTCTAGTTCCATCATCAAGTCCCTGGGCAAGTCCGATTCTGATTGTGAAGAAGAAGGATGGATTGAACTGGGTGGTGATTGACTACTGGAGGCTGAACAAAATTACAAAGTAGGATTTGTATCCCCTACCAAGGATTGATGATGTGCTGGATCAATTAGGAGAAGCGGAGTATATCTCCACGATGGATCTGATCTCATGATACTGGCAGATTGTATTGCCATAAGAAGACCAAGAAAAATGCGCGATTATTACCGCGCAGGGGTTATAAAAGCTCATGAGGATGCCCCAGGGTCTTTGCAATGCGCCTGCGACGTTCCAGAGGGCCATGGACGCGATATTAAGTGACCTGAAGTTGTCATGCGTTCTGGTATATCTGGATGATATCAATGTGTTCAGTAGAACATTTACTGACCACCTGCACCACTTGGAAGAAGTTTTAAGAGACTTTCCGTGGCTTTGAAGATCAAGCCAAGGAAGTGCCACTTCTTCAAGAAAGAGTTGGAATACCTAGGATTTGTGATCAACTCAAGTAGATTGTGCTGCAAACCCAAAAGATAGCAGCTATACAGCATATGGCTGTACCAAAGAGTGTCCAAGACATCCAAGTATTCCTTGGGATAGTCAGATACTACAGAAGATTTCTTTTGGATTTTGCCCAAATTTCTGAGCCTTTATTACATTTATTAAAGGATCCAAAAAAAGGATTCATATGGAATGAAGAGGTCCAGGACTCCTTTGATGAGTTACGCTGGTATTTTATAGATTTGCCAATTCTGAAATATCCAAATTTTAATTGGGAGTTTATCATTCAAACCAATTACTTGTTGATGGCGATTGGCACCATGTTGAGCCAAGTAGACAAACTTGGGGATGAGCATCCGGTGGCATATGTGAGCTGAACACTCTCAGCTGCTGAGAGGAACTACACCGTGACTGAGCGGAAATGTATTGTGGTCATATATGCATGCAAGAAGTTTTGGGTGTATGTCCACAGAACGCACTTTAAGGTGGTGATGGACCACTCTTCACTGTGTTGGCTGCACAATCCAAGGGAACTGGAAGGATGACTGGCCCAATGGGCACTTAAACTTCAGGCTTACAATTATGAGATAGTCCACCAAGTGGGGGCTTCTCACCAGAGCGTGGATGGCTTATCGCATTTGCCAATGGTCCAGTTGGTATACCCGCAGGTGGATGAGCTATTCCAGAGAATGGTCAAAGGAAAAATCAGGGACGAACCTCAAGAAATCCAAGGTTTACTTCGAAATGCGATGGAAAACACTGAGACTATTAATGTACAAGTATTCAATATGATCAACGGGTAGCAGCTATTATTCCCAAAACCATTAGAAAGAGCAGCGATAGTACAAGCAGCTCACAAGGTTGTTGGGCACAGAGGCCTGAGGAAAACAACTGATCATATTCGCCAGTATTATTACTGGGAATCGATCAACTATGATGTCACAGATCATCTGGCTTGTTGTGTGGAGTGCCAGCTGCAAAAACCACACAAGAACACAATTGAATACTGACTGGTCTGCCCTGGATTCACCTGGCACATAGTGTCCATCGACATGATGGGACCACTGGCAATGAGCACAGAGGGAGTCAAGTACATCATAGTTGCCATCAACCATCTGATGAGATGGGTCAAAATGAAAGCCCTAACCAGAGTAGACGCTACCAGTACTGCGAGATTAATCTTGGATCAAGTAGTATACTGGCATGGATGTCCGCAAGTCCTACTGAGTGACAATAAGACCAACTTCACATCTCATGTGGTCCTGAGGCTAAATGAAATAATGGAGATCCAAGGAGTCATGTCAGTACCATACCAGCCAGAGACGAACAGACTGGTAGAATGGGTCAATGGGATGCTGTCCACGATGCTGAGAAAGCTAGTCGCAGGGAGAGCTTCCATGTGGGGAATGTACCTGAGTTCAATGACATTTGCCTACAACATTAGTCATCATACAGCGACGGGGAAGATGCTCTTCGAATTACTATATGGAAGAAAGGCCGCGTTGCTGCCAATTTTATATTTTTTTTAGTACTAGATGGTACTGCCAATTTTATATTCAGTGGTGGAACCTACGTCAGGGATGAGTACCAAGCAATGCTTGAACTGACTGACAAGTATCCTGATCAATATGCAATTGCAAGCATTTGATACAACCTTGAATAAAAGGATATGAGCAAAATTGATGGATGACAAGAACAGACTGGCACTAGAAAAATATCAAATAGGGGAAAGAGTCGCCTATTGCGATATTCATGGTTTTGGATCAGGAAACAAATTAGATGCATTGTGATTGGGTCCGTTTAAAGTAATTTCCAAGATGGCGACTGATGCTTACTCCATTAAGAATCTCTTGGATGGAAGAGTTGTAAATTGAGTCCACGCTAAGTATCTAAAGTGTTGGATCCAGGAAAAAAATAAAAGAGTTCCCAAAGGACTGATGAACCACTAAGCTGGTCATGTCCTAATGATTAGGTTAAGTCTGAAAAAAGGACCTCTGAACCAATATAGATGGTTAGGACCGAAAAAAGGACCTCTGAACCATGGAAAAATGGTAGGTTTAAGTATCCAGGACCCAGTTTGGGGGAAAAGATGGACCTCTGAACCGAAACAAGGTCAAGTCCCATAGTAAAAAAGAAGAATAAAGATAAAAAATTAATAAAAATATTAAAAAAATATATTAAAAAATATATTATAAACTGCATAGATAAAAAACAATATATTTTTAGAATTTTTATTTTTATTGATCATCCTCAGTATGAGGATGATTCCGCCTATGTAGCCTCTTGGGGGAGGGAGAATGGATTGCAGTAGGAATAAACAGCCCATCAAATTTGATATTCAATCAGATGCTAGCGAGGGTTAGACCTACACAAAACCACATTTGTTGAGCAGATGTTAAGCCCTGAGAAAAAAGACTAAGGGAAGGGAAATTAAAAATGTCAGAAGATGCCAAATGTAAAACCCCAGAGCGGGGAGGAAAGCAGAAATAAAGAAAGAGCCAATCAGCAAATAACCCCAAGGAATCTCAATACAGCACCGGAGCCAGAAGAAGTGTATTAAGCACCGGATGATGGGCTTCATCAAGGACACCAGACATGTGGGCTGGCAACAAAGAAGGAATACTTGATGGGGGTTTCTGAATCATGCCCCCTATCAACGCCATCAGTGGAAGATACCAATGGGAAGCTCCAGAGAAGAAGTAGTTGTGCAGAGAGAAGATTGCATCTTGTAAGCAGCAACTACAGGCTTTGTAAAAGCTAAAGCTGAATGACCGGTGGAAACCAGGCGAGGCTTGAAGCTTCATAGACCAACTTTGAAGAACTTAGCCAGCAAAGTGAAGAGCATAAGCGGCAGTATCCCAATCTAGAAGGTTGTCAAGATCAGAGGGATTCAGCACTAATGTCAAAGACTCAGTGACTTGGGCATGGAGTTCAGCATAGGGAACTTGAAGTTATGCTGCTACCAATTGAGAGCTCAGAAACCAGTACAGCGGGTTTGTAAAATTGACTGAGTCAGAGGAGGACTCAGGGAGCAAGTCCATCCCAGCCAGGAACAAACAATCTAGAGCAAATGGCATAATCTCTGGAGAATCTATGATGATGTTCAGAGCATCAGTGAAAGGAGACAAATCCAGGAGGGTTTTGAAGTCCAACTCTGGAATCAACTGCAAGGGAAGAGTCAGCTGAGAGTTGTTAGAAATTATGGCCAACCTGATTTCATAGAGATTAGTTACTGTTTCTGGTAATTAGATGGAAAGACTAGCCGCTTTGCGCCAGACTAGGCATATGAGTCCTGGAAGGACCATAAAAGAGGTTCCATTGAGCATCCTGACTCATCTGCTGGAAGAGACGGAGGTCTGGAAGAGACGGAGGTCTGGATCAGACAGACTATTGAGGAGCTGCTGGTAGCGAGATTCGAAATTTTACATATGAGCTTTATGAGAGGGGGATGTCAGACTTATATAGAAGTTGACATTATGCAATCTATAATCCATTAGGCTCCGATTTTGGGGAGATTAATCTCAAAATTAATGAGATAAGCTTTTTAAGGGAAAAATTAGGAATGACTTACAGCCAAGAGGTTATGAGCAAAATAATGAGGGCAAATAGAAATAATTATATTTAATCAAGCCACAAAATGAACATCAATGGCAAGAGTCTCCAGTCGAGGATGAGAAGACAATCAGGAAATCAAGGATGCCAGATCAAGAATCCTGAATATGACAGCGGGTCATATACCCTGATGGGGGAAACCAGATCCCAGGACTAATATCGTCATGAATAAATCAATCAGCCTGGCATGACAGAAGGATATGGGACCGCGCTCTGAGAAGGCGGTAGCGAGGAGGAAGAGGAAGAACACCATACACCAAAGGTTGTCCTGAGCAGCATTGAGTATTGATGAGTGTAATTCGCTGAACCAATGAATTATTTAACCAGGTGTCTGAAGTGGTGTTCTTATGCCCAGTCCTTTTCTCGCTGAAAATCTAGGCAAGAGGGGGAATGTGTTGGGATTTTTGCCCATATTCCCAGCCTGCTAGATTACTGGTATTGCTAGGGGAAAATTCCTTAAGGTGAAGTGAATCAGAAATCGGTTGGCCTAAATTTTGGAGGAACTACATTTGGGGGATTTTGGGAAATTCGCCTGGTTGTATCCATTGGGGATCAATCCAGATGAATACCTAATATCTCATTGGGCGGAGTGGCTGAAGAAATAGGGGGCATCTGATAGTGATTAACTATCAGGTGTACCAATTGGGATCAGTAAGGTTTCATCACCAACTGATTGGGAATGAATAATGAGTTGTGAGGCGAGTGATGCCGCCTGCAACTAGTGAATTGATTGGTTGTTGAAGTGACCTGCTATAATGGGTAATAGATCCTATTACCTAAGCAGGTCACTAGCCAATTATGGTTGGTTCACTTGGATTGAGAGGAAAACATTAGGGACACATTTTCTGACCCTTTCCATTTGAGGTCTCGAGGATGTCCAACAACGGAAACCTAGCCAGGATGGGGAAGACCATCAAAGCTGAGACAAGGAAGGGAGATTCAATGGCAACGGCTGCCGTTTCATTGAAGAGGTATCAACCAAGGGTTAGACAGCTTAATCCCCTACCATAAAATACCCTAGAATTTACTATAATAAAAAACTCAGAATAGAAAACCTAGTTTGAAGATAACAAGTACTTTACAGTAATATTATTCCTAATTCAGTGTATAGTTATATTATCAACTTCTATTGTGTCATTCTATCTCAAGGATATTTTTGCAGAAGGCAATAATTGGAAGACTCTCAGAGAGAAGAGTAAAGATCCAAGTGGATATCTAGAGACAAAGGAATCACAATCAGGGATAGCTGCCAAATGTGTGTTGGGCTGAGAGAGACTGTCATCGGGATATCTTAAAAAAGAATGGGTGGACAAGAATATAGGTATTGGATCCCTATTAGTACGAGTTACAGAGTATTTAATTGGAAGTTCTGGCCAAAGTTTATGCCTAATATTAGTTCAATTTTCAACTATGGATAATAGTCTCCATATTATTATTGATTAATACATTTTATACAACGCGACAAAGTGCATAAGGAAATCAAACTTGTTCAGTAAAAGGTTACTGGGTTGATGGCTGATAACACAGGCCTGCATTTTTTTGGTTGTATCATGTTTTTAAGTTTTGATGATGGACTCCTATGTATGTTTGTGCGATGAATCCAAAAATAACCTTAGTTTTTTTCCATCACGTCAGAATTTTTTGCAAATAGCAATTTGCAAATGTAGTATAGATCAAACAATATCACTAATATGAGGCTTAATGACAGAGTGAAATAGGTTTGTTTTGTATAAACTGTATTATTTTGCAGCTTATAATAGGCATAATATAATAAAAAATATACAAGGTGGGTCAACCTTAGGACAAATATACTACACCAAGAATTTTTTCTAACCCAGTAGATGTTTCACATATATTGAATAATATACACAATATCTAGAATATAGAAATATAGAAATATATAAAATAAAAAACTCACAATTTTAGTTATTGTGTTAAAATCTTTTGGACCAGCCAAATGTGTTGTATCAAAAAAATTTTACAAATTTAAAATGTACTGACAGATTTATATACATAGGAAATACTGCCATCTGTCAGTTTATAATAAAAATCGTTGAAATCATAAACTGGCAGATGGCAGCACTTTTGTCATTAAACATATTGTACATATCAACTGTCAGTGTTTGAACAACTGTTGGAATGTATCCTCCACACTAAAGAGTGTTTGTGTCAGTGATATATGCTAAAAAGCAAACATAGCATTTGAAATGGCGTCAAGAGGCTTTAAAAAGTCTGCAGATTCCTTTTGTTACATTTGTGGTGAGATAATGGTGTCAAGGCAAAAAAGACATATAACATTATCTGTGCAGCAAGTGTATCTCACGTATTTTGGTGTAAAACTAGGATATCAAGTTAAAATTTGGACATCCCACTATGTTTGCTATACGTGTGTTGAAGCACTGAGATGGTAGTCAAAGGGTGAAAAAAATGCTTTCAGATTTGGCATTTCAATGGTCTGACAAGAGCCACAAAATCATATTGATTGTTACTTTTTTTACCTGGTGTTAACAGTTTCAATGTAAAGAATAAAAAAGAACATCATCTTATAAATCTGCTATCAGCTTTATGTCCTGTCCCTCATGGTCCAGATGTACCAGTGCCTATGCAACCAGAATATTTACCTGAAGTTGATGATTCAGAAATTGAATCAAGTGAAGAAACCAAAGATAACAAAGAGGAGTATGAACCTGGCAATTCTGCTCCACAACCATTTACACAAAATGAACTGAACAATTTGATTTGCAAATTACATCTGACCAAAGAGGTTTAGAATTTCTTGGTTCACGGCTTAAAGATAAGAATTTGCTCACAGATGGTGCTTCATTTTCTTGGTTCAGGTACATAGAAAAAAGATTTTATTCCACACTTTTCAGAAGGAAACTTAGTATTCTGCAATGATGTTTTTGAACTGTTTAAGACATTCAACATTCTGTATGAAAGCACAGATGGAGAATATTTATCAATTCATTGAAATAAAGCCTTAAAGTTTTCTTGCTTCACAACTGAAAATGATATGCATCAATACATATAGTCATTTTGTACACTTAACAAGAACAATACAGCAAAATAAAATTTTTTCCCAAGAAAATTAATTATTACAATCATAAGTGGATCATATGTGGTGATCTTAAAGTAATATTGATGATCCTTGGACAGCAAGGTGGGTACACAAAGTTTCCTTGATTTTTATATGAGCGGGATAGCAGAGACATGGAAAATCATTGGAAACAGAAAGATTGGCCACAACAAGCTTCACTGGAACATGGAGTAAAAAGGTGCTCCAAAAACCTCTCATCAAGTTGACAAAAGTTCTCATTCCACCTCTATATAAAAATTAGGCTTGAAGCAATTTGTGAAAGCCTTACTAAAAGATGGTAAAAATTTTTAGTAAATTTGTAACAAATTTCCAGCCTTGTCAACTGCAAAACTAAAAGAGGATGTCTTTATGGGTCCAGGCATTAGAAAACTTTGCAAAGATGGAAATGTTGACAAAGAAATGGAAGTTGCTGAAAAAGAAGTCTGAGTTGCCTTTAAACATGTAGTAACCAAGTTTCTTGGAAACAAGAAGGGTCCAAATTTCAGGTCTATTGTTGAGGAAATGATGCAGAAGTACCAAAGTTTAGGCTATTCCATGAGTTTGAGGGTTCATTTCCTACATTCACATATTTAAAATACTTTCCTTAGAATCTGGGTGCTGTTAGTGAAAAGATGGATGAGAAACTTCATCAGGACATCAAATAAATGGAAAAGTGTTACCAAGGAAGATGGAATACTACAATGACGGTGGACTTAATCTGGATGTTGCACCAAGATTATCCCAGAAGAGCATATATATGGAAAAGTTGAAACAGAGCATGACTAGTCCAAAAAGATGTCAACACAATGACTAAAATCTTGAGTTTTATATTTTCTATATTTCTATATTTTTATATTCTATTATAATATATCTATTATAATCCACAAAATAATATATTTTATACAAAACAAAACTATTTCACTCTGTCATTAAGTATCATATATGTGATATTTTTTGACACGTACTACATTTAACAAAATTGAGATTTTCAAAAAATTCTGACGTGATGGGAAAAAAACTAAGGTCATTTTTGAATCAGCGCACAAACATACATAGGATTCCATCGTCAAAACTTGAAAAACAGAACCATTGCAGGCCTGTGTAATCAACTAAGAGTAAATTTTTACACCATCTCAACTCAGCTTAAGCTTTTTCCTGTTGGGTTTCCTCAGTTGGTAATTCATACACTTGTGTTTTTGCTAGGGCAGTTTGCCATATAATTCCCCCTCCAGCCACATTGGAAGCAAGTATTCATGAAAGGTTCAAGTATATAGCATACAGCTGAAGGACCAGCGCAAAAATTAACAGTATGTTTCCAAGGTTGTGAACAAGCTGACAAATTGTATCTAGGCTGGAAAGGATTTTCAGATCTGAATGACAAGTGATTACATTCTGGCAGTAGACAGCATAGTCGCTGTAGTTCATAATCTGAAGTCTTTGGTGCGGGGATACCAGAGGGTTGCCAGGCTATATTAGGGGTGCTGTTCATGGGAGAGTGTCAGAGTAAAGTATTTACAATTCTAATAAGTCCTGCCTCTTTGTCCAACGCGTGATACATAGTGTTATATAGCTCCCAATATGGTTTGATGGCTGCCATCATCATGATACCAACATCCTCAGTGGATAAAATTTTAGCTCCAATTAGTACATGTGCTTCCACTGAGAAACGTTCAGCAAAATCTGAAAGGGTCTCATTTTGGTGAAATTTTATAGTCAGAAAATCAGCTTTCCTTATACCATCTTTGTTGCACCCCAGAACAGTCAGAGAAAAATCGCCTTAATTTCTTCATAGGATGCCAAGCTGTTTGGAAGGTAGCAAGTAACTTGATTGGCACTGTTTACATTGAGAGCAGACAGTAACATTTTTGCTTTCCGTCAATCAGAAACTCCTTCCACAGTGAATTTGAATCACTTGAAAAAACTGTTTAGATTACCATCATGACTAAAAGGAGGTAAATTTCAATAAGCACAGCTTTGCCTTGCTTCAGACTTCTGCAGCAAGAATCAGGCAAATTGGTTCCAGGGTGACTAAGGGAACCACCCCCTTGTGAATTATTGTACCACCGGCTTGTTGAGCTCAAATCCAGCGTGATGAATTCAAAGAAAGTAGTTTTGTGCGGGATATACATTCTAGCGCTCAAAGAATATTTGTTAGTAGATCCATATCATTCCTCCCACGAATTGCCACTAACTGCACCTTTCCCCCAGCTCTGGCATATTCCACAAAATGCTCGTTGATCATCTGCTCCACTTTAACTGAATGACGTCTACACCGTTCATCCTGTAATTCCCATTGTAGTGTCGCATATTATATTGCAACTCCTGACAATATTTCCGCTCCTCGTGCAACTTCATCTCTATTGCTTGTAGGCGTGAGAGGATGCTTCCAATAGAATGGCGATGTAACAAATGAGGGCTCATCATTGTTTTCGCAGCATCAAATAACTACAGCTGACTAATGGCCCCCTGTAGTGAGCACCACTGTTAATTCTTGGTGTAGAGTCTTTATTCTGCTTAGTCAGTTTGCTCAAGTTATTAGCCACTGGGCAACCAAATCAGACAATATGAAGATCACTGATCCTTTAATAAAACTAATAAACTTTTCAAACAGAGCTATCGCCCCTTATTCCAACCTTAATTATTTTACTAATTTGCAGACCTTTCTGCAACAACCTAATTTCCAAATGAAGTCCTCTTCAATCCTCTGTGTAACTCTTTATATCTCAAATCCCCAAGCCGGATGCATCCTCAGCTTGGTGCCTTCTATCCATTTTCCCCTTTTATTCGAAACACTCATTTATATCAATCTTGGCGTAACCCCCTGTTCTCGCTGATTTGTTGACATTTCAATTGACTATTATTCATATACTTCTTTTCATTAGTCTTGAGACTCGTCCCAATTCCCCCTCCTATTCGCCATATGGTTAGTGTATTGTCCAGTCATAGCAACTTCCTGAAAATTGCTTATCATCTGATTTGGAGGCAATCCGCTAAATATTTGTTTGAAGCTAAGTATCACCCTATCGCCTTAAGTTGAGACAATCTTATTCCATATTATTAACTATTTAGGCTAGCCAATCTCACACAATCCTCTGTAGCTATTTAGGGCTTATCATCCAGTTATATCAGAATCAAGACATCTGGTAAATAAGAAAAATGGATATCATTGAGTAGTCATGGATTATTGTAGGCTAAATGCTGCTACCCATCGTGATAAATATCCTCTTCCAAGGATTAATGATTACCTTAAATTGCTTGCAGGTTCTAAGTATTTTCCGCTATGTATTTAGTGAGGGGCTACTGACAAATTGAGCTAGCACCAGAAGACCAAGCAAAATGCGCCTTAATTTCCAGTGAAGGTTATATGAACCAACTCAGATGCTTCAAGGGTTAAGTAATGCCCCTGCTACTTTCCACTAACCCTAAGATGGGATGATTCAAGATTTAAATTTGACCTGTGTATTGGTATACCTAGATTACATCACCATATTTTCAAAGACTTTTTCAGAACTCTTAAATAACGTATAAGAGGTTTTAACGTGGATTTGGAATTCCTCTCTAAAGCTCAAACCTTCAAAATGTTCGTTTTTTTTCAAAGTGAAATGAAATTTTAGGTCATAAGGTCTCTTCAAGAGGGATTTAACCTCTTACGGATAAAATCAATGCCATTAACAAAATGTCTCCTCCTACAGCCTTGCTACATATTTAAAACTTTTTTAAATGGTAGGATGTTATCATCAGCTTATAACCAAATTCGCTGATATGACTGAACTATTATCTCATTTGCTGCAAAAAGGAATACAGTTCAAGTAGAGTTCAGCTCAAGGACCGTCCTTCAACTCACTTTTAAAAGCTTTAACCAAAGCTCCAGCTTTATTATACCCTCAATTGAATATAACTTTTTTATTATACATTGATGCTAGTAATGTAGCCATTAGAGCTATTTATCTTAATGTGCTGAATAGCAAATTTGCCATCTCGTGGCTTATTACAGAAAATGTTATACAAGGATGAGCGAAATTACAGCATAAATGAATAAAATGAATGGCTGTAATAATGGTCATTAAACATTTTCACAAGTTCCTTTATGGGAAATTTTTTTGTTATTACTGACCACTCTTCTTTAAATGCTGCAAAACATGAATGATCAAGATGGTAGGTTAGCCTGTTGGGCCTTACAACTACATAATTGTGACTTTTCAATTATAAATCAATCTGTCTAAACATTAAAATGCCAATGGCCTGTACTGATTGTCTGTATTAGATTTGTATAAAAAAGGAGGAAAGGTTGTAGAAGAAATTGGATGGCCTGAATTATGGGATAAGTAATCTGGTAAGGAATGAAACTTTCTTAAATTAATTACTAATGACATGATGATCAATGATGGGTTATTATTAAAATTGTAAACACCAAATGGCTAACTTTCCTGCATCCAACTCAGATCATACATCATTATGGAAGGACATAACCAGGTTGGTCATAGAGACTTGAAGAAAACTTAGGAGTGGGCAAAGACCCGGTACTACTGGAATAGTATGACTGCCACTATCAAAGAAGCTATTGATGCTTGCGTCATTTGTAAGAGCCATAGTACCTCCAACCCTTTCTAATAACATCAAGTAATTCCTCCTACTAAAGCCTTTGTAGTTGTAAGTGTTGATGTTGTAGGACCCTTACCACGAGATTTTCATGGCCATCAATATATATTATGGCGTTCAATTATCTAACCAAGTGGGTTGAAGCAAAATCCATTGCTACTCCTATTGCTAAAGCTACGTCCTTATTCTCTATTGTCAGATTATTACTCAACATGATGTCCTAAAGTTCTTATGTCTGATAATGGGACTAAATTTACTTCTCAAATATTACAAGAGTTGTCAAAACTACTTAACATCACTTAGAAGTTCGTGGTTTCTTACCAGCCATCAACACTTGAAGCCATTGGATGAGTTAATGAGACTTTATTGCAATCTAAGAAAGATGGCTTTCACCAATCCAACCTGATGGAATTTGTTACTTAACTAGTGCTTACCTGACCTATCATACTAGTTACCATCTTATTATGATTTTTTCCATTTAAATGTATTTATGGAAGATAACTCTCTCAGTTCTATTAAGCGTTCAGGCTATCTTGTATGACACTGTTCCCAAGAATTCTAATTTAGTTGTCAAACAATAGCCAATGAGAACATCCGCTTACAAGCCTAAGCTATGGAGTCAATTGAAAAAACTATAAGAATGAACCTCTTAAAGATATCAATGTAAGCCAGTAAGCCTGAATATCTTATGGATATCTTATTTTAAATTAACACTCTCGCCCTGGAGGCAGAAATAACCAATTTGAGTCTTTTTGATCTGGACCTTATATAGTGATATCCTAAAGAGGACTCAAATACTTTATAGTCCATGATGATACTGGTATAGTCCTTAATCGCATATAACCTAGATTTTTATGATCTCATCCTTAACCATGACTAAATCTTGGGGGTGGTAAAATGTCAGGATTTTGACTAATAAACCATCGCTGATTCCTCAAGCCTTAATTTCTCAACAATGTTATTTATGGAGAAATTGGTGATGAAAATCTCATCAGTCAAATATAAGTGATCAATTTTATCCTATAAAAATTCAGAGAAGATTTGATCTTTCATCAATAAAAAAGATCATATTGGAAAAGGACTAAGCAGAACCTATAATTTTAGAACTTTTCCTTAATAAAATTTAGTCTTTTTCACCAGCTTTTTTTTTTAGTACTAGATGGTTAGAGGAGGTTATTCCAAAAATTGAATAGTCCCCTGATTTCCCTTATCCACGGAGATCTCTAGTAAAAGGCGAGGGATCTATTCGTTTGAATACTGAATAAAGGAAAGGGACTCACCAGCTTTAACTTATTAAATATAGCAAGAAACTATCTCCTTTATTTGATATTCTGATTAAGTAGTTTCAAGGAATAACTGACAATTTAGAGTATGTTATGAAGCTTAAAAACCAGCGTTGGTCACTACATGAGCAAAGTCATTTTTGCCTTAAGGGATTAATTTGAGGCTTGGGACCCCTCTTTTGTCATTAGTGTATATATAATGCTCACTTCCTGGAGAGGTAGTGGTGAAGGCACCACCCCATAACCTGGGAAAAACTTGCTAACAATAGAGAAAACAGGGCACCGCAAAGGAGGATAGGGCCTAAAGACCTTAAGGAGAGGGTCTAACAAACTCCATTATTAAAATTTTTCTGGTTGGTAAAGAGTATAAACATATATACATATCTAAATAAAATGATTAAGGGTTGTTATATCCAAGTCAACCAACAAAGAAGGTTTGCCTTAGAAAGTCATTAATAAACACTTGGTGGGAGGTAACATCCATAGGCTGAGGCACTGCGCCCAAATGAACCAACAAACGCAATTTGCCATCAGCTATCATACTGTAGCATGAAAATTCAAACTCAAGTAATTGACTAAAACTGAATCTTACCAGATTTAGTAATAATAAAAATTAGGTGGGTTTCAAATACCCTTTAGAAGTTTCGAACTACACTTTAAAAATGGTATATCTTTTTTTAAGTTACTTCAGTGAACCCTCCAGCAATAAAGTTGTGGAATATATAAAATAGCTATTATCTCGCATAAAGACTTAACTTTTTGCTATTGGAAAGACTTAATGTTTATAGGATTTTGTGGAGGCTCGCCTTCAATCTGATTTTTTAATCTCTGAGAGATCAAATCTTCTGAAATTACTAGATTTGGGATAAGCGTGATCATGTTTAGAAGAAATGATGAGATTGAATTCAATAGCATCCCCTTCAACGACTGGAGGAGGAATATTTGGGGCAATAGGTTCAGGATTGAAGAAGTTGGCGAAATCCCAACACTCCCCCCAGATTTGATCACATAGGAGGATGAATTTTCAGAAACCTAGGATGAACATGATTTATGTTAATAACAGTCTCCATATTATAATTGAGTACTCAAGCCCTCTTTGGAAAATGACTCAATAAGGACCCAACCAGTTGGTTTCTAATTTCTTTATTCGCCCACCAGCCAATATTAAACAGTACATAATATAGTTTCAAACTGATATTCTGGTAAAATGGGCTTACGTTGATGACACCTCAAGGTCTTCTTTTTGGTGGTTACTTCAATTTACTCCATTTCTTAAGCCTGAAGGCGCATGATCTCAAAATCCAAATTTCACATGATTAAATTAGATTTTTCTGGAACACTCTCATCAAGTATTTCCTGGACACTCAAAAAAGAGATATCGTCCATGGATACAATTAAAAGGTGACATCTTAATAATATGATGGTAAATAATCTGGAAAGTGAACAAAGCACTAGGCAGATTAAATTCCACTGAGATAGTCCAAAGAGGCAACTTTCCTCAAAATGGAGACTAAGGTCCCATTGACCCATCCAATACCCCATTAGTGGATGGGTGATAGGGAATGACAAACTGTTGAGCTGTATTAAAATAATTTGAATAGTTCCTGTAAAAGTTGGGAGGTGAAATTGGTCCAATTATCTAGCATGAGAACCATGAGACACACATGCTGAGTAATGATTTGCTAGTAAAGGAACAATTCAGTGGTCTTAGCAGAGGGAGTGGCAATGGATATGGTCTCGACCCATTTAGTTAAATGGTCAACAGCCATAATAACGTACTGGTGCCCATGCAACCCTTGAGGCAAGGGACTGACAACATCAATACTCACCACTTTGAAAACCTTGGTAGAGGAAATCACTTATTGTTGATAAATAGGATTAGAGACTCCTTGGCTTTACAGGTGAGGCATGCAAAAAGAACCTCTTTTATAGAAGCAGTCATATTATTCCAATAATATATATGGATACCAACCACTCATGAGTCTTCATTAGGCCACTTTGACTCACTTAACCATACCCTTCCATAACAGCATAAAAGATTGCGTTTGGATGTAAAAAAGGGTAGCCATTCAGAGTTGACATTCTTATAAAAAGATCCCTTTTGTATTATGGTGCCTTGGGTAATGGCCTTAAGGTAGGCTCTTTCCGCTTCAGATTTTTATCCCACAGATCAGGTAGGCCAATAATGTCATATAATCGCTCATCCTTCTGGGGATCCAAAATTAACACTGGCAGCCGGGGCAGGCCATCAGCATTTTATTTCTTGGTACTGGAGCGATGAACGATTAAAAAATTGTAAATTTTCAATAGCAGAACCCAACAAGCCATTCGCCCATATGAATCCTTCATACTTTGGTTTTATCTTAGAGAAGAATGATTGGTAACAACAGAGAAATGGTTATCCCTTTTAGGTTGAGAACCACTAGTGATAAAAAAACAGGGAAGCGGTTATTATACAAGAAGGTTCAGAAGCGTTTGATCACCAAAATTACAACAAGGCACTCCTGTTCAGTCACATTGTAATCTCGCTCAGCCTTGGATAGGTTCTTTATATAGTAGGCCTCTGGATGGTCAATTTGTTCCCCTTTGTACTTAGATAGGATGGCTCCAATGGCAACATTACTCACATCAGTATGCAGAATAAAATGCTCATTAAAGCGAGGATGGTTCAAAACTGGCTTTTTGTTAGAGCAGTTTGGAGCGAAATAAAGGACTGCTCCTGAGCAGATCCCACTCAAAACGTAACCCTTTTTGTAATATTAGAATAAAGGCTCAGCCAAATCAGCAAACTTAAGTATAAAATGTTGTTAATACCTTTTTATCACTAAGAAGAATTGTATATCATGTAAAGAGGCTTGCGGAGACATTTGACTAATGGCCTTAGTTTTTCTGATAAGGTTTGAATCCCCTTATCCGAAACCTTGTGCCCTAAAAACTCCATTTAACTCTGGAAGAAGGAGCATTTAGAAGATTTGAGATTTAGCAAAGAATTTAGAATTCAGCTAAAACTTTTTGTAAGTAGTCTAAATTCTCGGTAAAAGTCTTAAAAACATGGTAATGTGATCTAAATACACCAAGACGCAGGTCAGTTTTAAGTCTCAGAGCATTTCACCCATGGCTGCTGAATAATGGCCAGAGTATTGCTCAACCCTTGTGGCATACAAGTCGGTTCATCAAGCCCTCACTAAAAATCAAAGTACATTTTCCCAAACTTTGGTGGCCAACTCAATCTGCCAATAACCACTGGCTAACTCCATAGCAGAAAAATAGGTGGATCCAGAAAAAGACGGAGGGAATCATCAGTCCTTGGTAAAGATAGATATCTCATTGAGTGATTGAATTTAACCTCTGATAATCCATAAACACCCAGCGAAAGCCATCTTTCTTTTTCACCAATAATAATGGAGAGATCCAGGTAGCATTGGAGGGTTTTAATAATCCAGCTTCCAATAATTGAGTAAATTCCTTGGTAACCTGCGCTCCCTCAATCTTTGACTTCTGATAAGGCTTATCCCAAATAGGAGGACGCTCACCAGTTTCAATGGTATGCGTCACTCTATTAGTTTTACCAAAATTGTAGGTTTGCTTCACAAAAATATCTGAGTATTCCTTAAGTAATTGATGCACAAGTTTTACTGGTTGGTGGTAAGCTAATTTTTAATCGCAGGACCTACAGTAAGGATGTTCTGATGGGATTCCAGTCCAAAATTTTGTAAACTTCCAAAAGTCTTATCATCATAAATCTGAAATAGGTAATAATTTAACATAGGCTATTGTAGTCTTCCAATACACATTGTGGGCTCATTGGTTAGGTTCACCAGCAAGACAGGTAGCATTCCATGATAAGCATAATCCATCACCTCTGGATAAGGCAAAATCTCCTTAACAGAAGGGTTTGTAACGCCCTGGATCTTCAATAAATGACCCTTGAGGATACTAAAGTGCAAAAAGGTATCACATTAATCTGAGATTTCGGAGGAATAGTAATGGTTTCATGGGAAAATGGACATACCTTATTCAATGTCATCCATTTTGGGGGATTTTTACTCGAGGTCCTTCACCATGATACTGGATAGATTAGGACCTTTTTGTACCCTGCAACAAAGAAACCCAACGCTTAGTATATCGAATAAGGGCAATCTCAGACAAGACTAACAGAACCCAATACCCCACAAGGGTAGAGAGAGAGTTGAGGCAATTAATGATCCCATCAAATTCCATCGGAAATTAAGTCCCCAAAAGAAGGTCATAACTTAAAATATCTAAAACGATCACAAGTACTGTAAAAGTTTCCTAATCTTCAAGGGAAATGACAAAAAAGCTCCAAATGAACGCGTACTCATGGGCTCAGAAGTCTCATACTACTCAAAATAGGACATGTTGGGCGTAAGTTTGATCTGCTTGATTTGTTAGGAAGTGACTACATTCATGAGAGATCCAGGATTAATGATGGCTTTATCAGAAACTTGGCTTACTCAAAGATCAACGCAAGTGATTATACTACAAAATTGGGAAGGTAACGCTAACAAAGAGGACAAGGCATAAGAAGGGGATTGTTTATCTTTATGATACTTGGCAGAGATATGGTCAACCTAGTTTATACCCCGAATTGTTATTAAGGTGATAGATCTTATTGAATTTGTCCTCTTTTTTCTTCTCATCCACTTTCTTCATATGTCAGAGGTCTTCATTATGGAAATATCGAAGACAATAGGTACATTGAATCGCCTGTGAGTTTTCATATATAGAATACACTTTAGGGCGAATCAGTTTTGGAGAATCAGAGATGCTTTCTTTTCAGTGAAATGAGGTGGCAGTTCTAACAAGGCCTCATAAATGTCCAAATTACTCAGAAGTTTTTTACGCTGATAAGGTAGACCAGCAACTGTGTTCTGGAAGTGAAGGCAGACATAATGGCGTTAATATCATCATTGAGATTTAATTGAACACAGGTCACTAATGTCTGTGACTCCTGATAGATGTGGTGCGCAAAATCTCTAATGGATTCATTTTAAAGGGGCTGTATTCCCATAAATGCCTGCTTTTGAGAGGATAGGTCTTCTCACTCCCAAATTCCTTTAGCAGAGCCTTTTTAACTTGAGACCAAATAATCAAATCATCAGGTGAGGAACCATAATATTCTGAGACGACTTGGTAAGATAACTGGTCAAGTGTTTATTTTTTTAATAGCCCGTTGCCTCCCCTTAGCTTTCTCATATGTTTAGAGAAAATAAATAATATTCCCTTCCCCAGGAGAATACTTATCTTTAAAATTGGTTTAAAACTCATAGGGACATTTAATGTCAAGACATGAACCCCAGTCTGGTCTGGTTGGGTAGAGATGTAAGAGGTTGAGAAGGAATCTTATGAAAAATATATTGCATGCATATTAGTAACCTCGGTGTGAATCTCAATAATTCAATGGTTAGACTCTTGGTGAACCACTTTGGCGTCTACATTTTGGGTTAATTCCAGAATTTGTTCTTGATGCGCAAGGATTTTAAGCTCCAATGAACAAACCATAGTTTGAAGCAGTTTTTCATAGATTCGCATGCTTGTAGTAAAACATCATAATCCTTATACCATTTTTTATAGGTAATTCACCTCATCAGTTAAGGATTTGGGCACTGAAAGGGGGTCAATGGGAGTTCCATCAAGAGTAAAGTTACAAGCCTGGGTTACTTTGTGAAATTGTACTTGCAACCATTAAATCATCTCATAGAGGAAACTAAGAGTAGACTCAGAGGACTACCAGATCCTTCAGGAGCAGCAAATTGATGAAGTCCTGAAGGCCCAGGAGGACCAGGAGGCCCAACAGCACCCTGGGCTCTGACTACTCCAGAAGATCCTGTGGGTCCTCTAAGTCCCATAGGCCACCTGGGCAAAAAGGTCCAGGGGGACCCACTGTCCCATGAGGACCTGGTACCCCAGGTGGGCCCATAACTCTGGGGGTTCCCTCCATAATGTGAGCTTGAGTTTAAAGAGACAGAGAATAATTACTCCAATTGGATGAGGCAATTTCCAATTCCTCTTACCGCCTGACTTTGGCTCAGAAAGTGAGTAAGTTTATCAATCCACTCAAATTGAATTTCCCAGATGCGTTCCACCAACTGGGAGTCAATGAATATAGATAATCTGCTCCAGTTGAGTGATTTGCTGCTGTACATCATTAATGATATTATGATTACTAATAAATGCATTGTGATTATTTTGACTGAACTTGGAAGCAGAGTTGAAAACATGGAGACAAAATTGTATAAAGATTATAGTCGTTCTAGAAGATTAGTTATCCTTTGATGATGTATTCCCAGTACTTGCAACAAGTGGTACAACGTGGGATGCATAAACAGATTTAAATAAGACACAGTCTAACCCTGGGCAACTGAGAAGTTTGATAAAAATCCTTCATGGTAGAGGGCATAGCACTATCCTGAGAAGAGTAATATGGACTCTTGTGACAGTCAAGGCGCTTCCTAACCGCCACATAGACCTGACCCCCCCTAAGGCGGGGATCACAGCTACTAGTAACGTAAAATGTATAAATAAAAGCGTAGGGCTTGAGGGCAACGACCCTCAAGATGACATTCTTTCGAATCAGATGCCAAAAAATCAATGAAACATATGAGCAAAGGTGGCAAAGGTCGACGTAAATGGCGACTGAGCCAATCAAAGGCTGCCAACCCAAAGTCTGATGAACTAAACGATGAGAATGGCAACAGCAAAGGGCAGCCCAGCAAACCAGGGTCTGCCAAGCTGAATTATGCTAAAAAGATGGAAGCGTCAAGAATCACAGCATCAGACAGCTCAGCAAATCAGGAGCTGCCAAGCCAAATAATACCAAAAGCGGAAATATTGAGAATCACAGCATTGGGCAGAGCAGCTAATCAGGAGCTGCCAAGACAAATCTGCCACTTGACAAAAATATTGAGAGCCATGGCAAAGGGCAGCCCAGTGAATCAGGGGCTGCCAGGCCAAATTATCCCAAAAATGGAAATTTTTGTGATGAGGTCAACATGAGAATGCTGAGCTCTGATTCATCCCCAACAAACGAAAATATATGTGGAAAAGTTTCTGTAATTCCACGGGTACCCAATGAATGGTCTAGAATGGGCCTAGACAGGAATATTGGAGGCCAAGATTCTCAAAATAGGACCGCAAATAGCCCACTGCCCGCGGACTCCGCTGGATCCAATTTCCCCATATCCTCCATTCTATAATATAAAAACACCCATGCGAAGGTGTTTAAGACAACTTCGTCTTCTAATACATAACAATAAAACCTCAAAGATTGAAAATAAATTTTAAAATTTTGAAAGCATTTATTAAGATTTTGATGGAAAACCAGGGATTTTGAGTGAAGAGTATGGACCAATCCTCGGATTTTGACAGAACAGTCGCCTTTCTGTATGCTCTCTCTGGGGAACATACTATCCTCCTCAAGTGTGAGCATCATCCTCACCATGTTCTAAGGATACCTTAATCGCTCATCAAGCCAACGAATGAAGGACTTAACCACCGCAGCCCTCTCATGTTTGTGGGCCCTCACATGGGCCCTATTGCTAAATGTTTTGTGGCAATGTGGAAAGACCCCATTCACATTAGACGAAATTCATTTAATCTCATCTCCCTTTTATGGTATGGGATGGGGAGACCATATGAGAGAGCCCTACCCGCTTGGTACGAGCACACTACCACTCTCCTGATGGTCATCTTTTCCATCTTGTTCCTGCTGAGGGAAGCTGCTCGCCTCCTCCCATCCTGAGGGAATTCCGTTGCTTATGTCCAAAATGTTGACGCTACGTCCAAGTTTAGACAAGCATTGACCCCAGAGGAGTTGAGTGTAATGCACGGAACCTTCTCTCATGTTAGATTACAGGCCTGCCTTACAGCGGCCTCTGGGGGTACAACGGCTGCATCCCTCCAGATTTCCCAGGTGATTGCAGACCTGCCGAAGAACCTGTCTATCTGGCTCACTGACCTTTTGGAAACACAGCCGGCCCTTCCAGCCTCTCTGGAGGACTGCCTCCACCTTGTGGAAAGAGCCGCCATCCCAGACGACTCTCAGGATGCCGCCTAGTCAGCACTCTTGGCCCTCAGCCAAGGGAGAATGGCCGTTAAGGAGTACGCTCAGCTGTTCCAGCCCCTAGACAAAGCTGCAAAAGTGTCTCCGTCCCAGATTGCACTGATGTTTAGACAGAACCTTCGCCCAGACATCCTCACAGCCATGGCCGCCACCTGCCTGAGGGCAACCTTGGAAGAAGAGGTCATTGTTGCTTCTCAGGTAGAAAACCAACTAGCCTTGCCCAAGTTAGGGCCCGGTGCCTGGGAACCTCAGTAGATTCCGTGGATGACGCGCGGAGTCAGAGCCCATCTCAAGCCATATGGGGCAACAGGAGCAGGGGGGCCCTGGGGAAAATGCCCAAGTCTTGCGGCTCCTGCACCCACTACTCCCAGTGGCTTGGACGGCTCCACCTACAACCTCCGCCTGACCCCTGCTCGCATCTTTTCGCTCAATAAAGGAAATGGTTTCTCCTACCTGTTTATTCCGTTTACTTTGAAGCGAAAGAAGAAAGAGAAATGGACCAAGTTAAAAAAACTGTGGGCTTTAGTGGATACTGGGGCCAAAGAAAACTACTTGGACTGAGAGTTAGCCAAGAAATTAGGAGTACAAATGTGAAAAAGGGTACCATGACTCTTGCGGACACCTCCAAGTCATCAGAATGCTGGGAGATCAAGCCCAGGATCAAGCTTCAACTGGGACTCCACCATTTCTGGGAATACTTTTGCGCTATCCAGAACCTGCCCCACCCCATCGTTATGGGCATGAAATGGTGGCATAAGTATTCCCCACATTTTGATCTGGAGGAGGGCCAGGTGATGCTTCACCCCAAGGAACAAGAGCCTATAATGTTAAAATTTTTTACCTCAGGTAGAAGCAGGCCTGGCGTGAACTTTGTGCACCTAGGGATGGAGAGGGAAAAGATACCGGAGGAATTCAGAGACTACAAACAACTGTTCCAGAAGAGCGTCGCTGCCACCTGCGATCCACAGGGCCCCTTCACATTTTGTTTAAGTTCAAAGGTGATTCCAAGCTCCCAAGAGGAAGCCCAGTGTACCCCCTGAACCCTAAAGCAAAGGAAGCCCTAGACCAGTACGTGAAGGATGTGTTGGAGCGAGGGATGATTGTGCCCTAGAAATATCCAGTGGTGTCTCCCATCCTCCTGGCCCCCAAGGCCAATGGCGAGCTCCACCCCTGTGTGGACTACCGCCGTCTAAACGCCATAACTGAAATAGACCCCTATCCCATTCCGCTAATGGTGAGCATCTCACAGATGATCGCTGGGAGTCAGGCGTTCTCTAAGTTGGACCTGGTTGACGCTTTCAACCAAGTGCCAGTGGTACCTGAGAACCAACAGTACACGGCATTCAAGTGCCAACTAGGGGTATATGAGTACAAGGTTATGCCGTTTGGACTTAAGAACTCCCCTGCCGTTTTTCAAAGGACCATTGACCATGCCCTGGGCGACTTGATTGAAAGATTCTGTGTCGCGTACATGGATGACATCTTAGTGCTCTCCAAGTCTCACGAGATGCACACAGAGGATGTCAAGAAGGTCCCCAGTGCACTGGAAAAGGCTAACCTGCGACTGAATCCCTCCAAATGCGAGTTCTACAAGGGATCAGTATCTTTCCTAGGAAACGTTGTACTTGAGAAGGGGACAGCCATCTTCCCAGACAAGATGATGGCAGTGAAGGAGTGGGCAGCACCAACGGATAAGACAGATGTGCGCAGTTTCTTAGAGGTGGTGAATTTCCTGAGGAGATTCACCTAGGGCCTCTCAGAAACAGCTGCCCCGCTTACCCGGTTGACCGGGAAAGTCCCTTTCCAATGAGGAGAGGAAGAAGAGAGGGCGTTCCAGGCCATCAAGGAGGCCCTTCTTACAGCGCCAATCCTAGTGCACCTGGACGCCAATCGCCCACACATTGTAGAGACAGAACCATCGAATTTCGCCATTGGGGCAGTCCTCTTGCAGACAGGGGAAGATGGTTTGGAGCACACGGTATACTACTTCAGCAGGAAGATGCTACCAGCGGAAACAAACTACCTTGTCTATGACAAGGAACTCCTGGCAATTGTCGCAGCACTAGATGAGTGGCAGCATCATCTGTTGTACATGTGCCAACTGTTCACGATCTGGACTGACCACAGGACCTTGGAGTTCCACAAGAGCCCCCATAGGAAAAATCAAAGGCAAGCCCGCTGGCACCTAGAGCTGTCTCAATATGATTTTAAAATAGAATATAAGCCCGGGGAGAGCAACTTACTCCCAGACCTACTTAGCTGAGACCCAAAATGACCTACGCAAAGGAGGAGCTGGACGAGTTCAACACAGCCACGATGCTCCCTCCCCAGGTGTTTGCATTGATACAGGAGGAATGCGCCAACTTAACAGAGAGAATCCAGACAGCCCAACGATGCACCAAATTTGGGGACACAGTCAGGAGAGAGATAGAGGGAGGGGACCCCAGAGAAGGCTACAAGATTTTCAGGAAGGAAGGGGCCTCATCCTGCACCATGACCGCCTAGGGTCCCAACGCTCAATCTTCAAACCAGAGTAATGGAGCTATGCCATGACCACCCCATGGCGGGACACCCTGGGGTGGGGAAAACAATCAGCTGATATGCTTGAACTACTCTTGACCAGGCCTAGTGGGAATGGTAAGAGGGTATACCACGCGCTGCCTTACCTGTGCCTGATCAAAGCCATCTCAAAACAAACCCACAGGGAAGTTAAAACCACTGCAGATTGCCTGAATGCCATGGACCTCCCTGAGCGTGGATTTTATCACCGGGCTCCCAAAATCAGAGGGCTATGATGTGGTCATGGTAGTGGTGGACTGACTAACAAAATATGCTGAGTTCTTCCCATGCGCCTCTAAGGTCATGTCAAAGGACATGGCTGAAATCTTCGTGAGGGAGGTCTTTGCTTGACACACGGACTCCTGGATGAGATCATCTCAGACAGGGGCCTGCAGTTCATCTCCAGGTTTTGGGATCACCTCCTGGTAAAATCATAAAATTAAACCATGCAATTTCTCCACTTACCACCCCCAATCAGATGGCAAGAAGGAGTGGGTCAATCAGACCATGGAACAGTACCTACAGTACTACCTCACCATGTGACATGATTATTGGGTCAAGTGGCTGAGAATCGCACAGTTTGCATACAACAAAATGGCACACTTGTCAACCGGAATGTCACCCTTTTTTGCAAACCATGGGTATCACCCACAGATGATGGAGGGACACACTGTTGGAACAAACCCCGCGGCTAATGAGTTAGTGACCAGAATGAGGGAAAATTTTGAGACATTGAGAGCCAACCTGGAGAAGGTGGCGGAGGCCCAGAAGAGGAAGGCGGATGCTCATCACTCTGAGGCTCCGCCCCTCAAAGATGGATATTACATATTGATAAATGCCAAACACTACACACCCCCGGGACAGTGCTGGAAGCTTGGACCCGTCAACCTAGGACCCTACAAGGTCCTTCAACAGGTGGATGAGGTGGCGTACGAATTAGAATTCCCAGAAGGATCGCGCGCACATACAGTTTTGCATCTTTTGCAGCTCAAGAAATATGAAGGACCCATACCAGCAAAACAGGAGCCAGTCCAATTGGACAACCCAGGGGAGGCAGAGTATGAGGTGGAGGAGATTCTGGACACCAATATTGCTCGCAAAAAGTGATGGTACTTAGTAAAATGGGTCAGCTACCCAATAGAAGAATCCTCCTGGAAAACAGCTTCCAATTGTGCCAACTGTCCCCAGAAGGTGGAGGAATACTGGGGGCGCAGGGGCTCTCCTCTGAGGGGGTGATGTGATGGTCAAGGCGCTTCCTGACCGCCACATAGCCCTGACCTCCCCTAAGGTGAAAATCGTGGCTACTAGTAATGTAAACAATATAAATAAAAGTATAGGGCTCAAGGGCAACAAAACTCGAAAATGACATTCTGTCAAATCAGATGCTGGAAAATCGACAAAACCTCAGAGCAAAGGTGGCAAAGGTTGACATAAATGGCAACTGGGCCAATCAAAGGCCGCCAACCCAAAGTCCAATGAACTAAATGATGAGAATGGCAATGGCAAAGGGCAGCCCAGCGAATCAGGGGCTGCCAAGCCAAATTATGCCAAAAATGGAAGCATCAAGAATCATGGCATCAAACAGCTCAGCAAATCAGGAGCTGCCAAGATGAATAATACCATAAGCAGAAACGTCGAGAATCATAGCATCAGGCAGCTTAGCGAATCAGGAGCTGCCAAGCCAAATCTGCCACTTGACAAAAATATTATGAGCTATGGCAAAGGGCAGCCCAGTGAATCAGGGGCTGCCAGGCCAAATTATCCCAAAAATGGAAATTTTTGTGATGAGGTCAACATGAGAATGCTGAGCTCTGATTCATCCCCAACAAACGAAAATATATGTGGAAAAGTTTCTGTAATTCCACGGGTACCCAATGAATGGTCTAGAATGGGCCTAGACAGGAATATTGGAGGCCAAGATTCTCAAAATAGGACTGCAAATAGCCCACTGCCCGCGGACTCCGCTGGATCCAATTTCCCCATATCCTCCATTCTATAATATAAAAACACCCATGCGAAGGTGTTTAAGACAACTTCGTCTTCTAATACATAACAATAAAACCTCAAAGACTGAAAATAAATTTTGAAATTTTGAAAGCATTTATTAAGATTTTGATGGAAAACCAGGGATTTTGAGTGAAGAGTATGGACCAATCCTCGGATTTTGACAGAACAGTCGCCTTTCTGTATGCTCTCTCTGGGGAACATACTATCCTCCTCAAGTGTGAGCATCATCCTCACCATGTTCTAAGGATACCTTAATCGCTCATCAAGCCAACGAATGAAGGACTTAACTACCGCAGCCCTCTCATGTTTGTGGGCCCTCACATGGGCCCTATTGCCCAACTGTTTTGTGGCAATGTGGAAAGACCCCGTACATCAAAACTCTGGGAAAAAGGACCCCATTGAGTAATTACTGTATGGTGTCTCATAAAGTTTCAGGATGAGTCTAAAAATTCATAACAAGATAAAAATGGGGCCATTAAGCTCTAGATTGGAACAGAATTCCAAAGTAGATGGCGCCCTGGGAATTTTGGTCATAATGGAATGAAACCAGTTCAAAATACTGCCCAGATCATAGTCTTGGGACTCTTCAGGCAAAAAAAGAGAATCATTTGTAGTAATTGACATTCTCACTGGTGCATAACTCAGAGTGGCCCCTGTAATGAGCACCACTTTTAAGTTTTGAATTACACTTCAAAAACTGCAGGTCTTCTCTCAAAGTTACTTTAGTGAACCCCCCAAAAACAAAAGTGTGGAATACATATAAAGAGCTATTAATTTACAAAAAGACTTAAATTATTATTATCAGAAAGACTTAAAATTTATAGGGTTTTGGAGGCTCACCTTCAATATGATCTTTTCAATCTCTGAGAGATTGAATCTTCTGAGATTACTTGATCAAGATTTGCGTGATTGTCTAGAAGACTTGATGATAATGAATTCACTAACTTCCCCTTCAGCGACCAGTAAAGGAATATTTGGGGTAATAGGTTCTAGGTCTGAAGAAGTTGAGGAAATTAACACAGCCCCATTTTCCAACTAACTGTAAAGTTCCACTATAAATCTTGATACATCTTGTGCGTTTTAATTTCGCGGATGTAGCACTCATCTGACCATCATTGCAGTCCCTGAACCAACTTGGGCATATCTTGCTTTTACCAAGCATTACTCCAGGGTGTGCTTCAGGTCAAGCAGGCCTGCCAACCCTGTCCTCTTGGCCTCCTCACGCCCAGCCTTATTATGCAATCTGTACCATCAATGAAGTCATTTAGCCATTACATTAAACTCAAGTCTTTTTAGTTCTCCACTTATCCTCTAGGGGCTTCAGCCAAGGTTGTTCTTATAGCAAGGGCCAGTTTCATGGCGGCAATATCTGACTTAGCCTTGGGCCCTGTCGCCTTCAGGAAACGCTCATGAAAGGCATCAATAAGGAATTACGCAGGTATGCAGAAACTTGGTGGTACCATCTTTTCTCTTCAGCATCAAATCCTTTCCAAGGCACCAGGTACCCAATTCTTCTCCTCTCACAATCAGAGGCTATAATCTCCTCTTCCTCCCACTCCAGTGCCCCATCCACAAGATATGCCTCTGGGGTCTTTGGCGGGGGACCTCAAACAAGGTCAGCTTGCTTTAATGAACCTGACAAAGACTTGAAACGATGGGGTATAACTAACTAGTATGAAGCAAGGCCCACCTTCCTGTCAAAGCGGTAAGGTTATATCCTTTTTGGTACCGGTTTTCCAAGGCTGCTTGATTAGTATATTTTGTGTATCAAGCATCACCTGATCTCCCTCCTTATTTGCTAGACCCACCCGTTTCTTACCATTGGTGTTATCCTTATAAGTATGAATAATGGCATACAATCACCGTTGACCACTTTATGTACCTTTTTGATAAACTTGGAGTAGTCCACGAACGCTTCCACCTTTGGCCCACAACTGGGTTCCCTAATGTAAGAGGGGTTGAATCCATAATTAGCAATTATATAGATTACCAAATAGAAGCATTATGGGCGTTGCTATAGTAAATTGGGCCAGGGACAGATGAGTAGCCCAATATTAATGGTCAGCTGCAGTGTAATTCATATGTACTGCTCAAGGCACTGGTTCACTCGCTCTGTCTGCCTATCTGATTGATGAGTAGTAGGAAGTAGAACAGCACAGACAAATCTGAAATATCCAGCACAATTCTTCCTAAAACACTGGCGTGAATTGGGGTTGACGGTCAAAAATAACTCCTGGGCACCCCATGGAACACATTTGATAAAAATAGCTTGGCTTCTGAGCCGCTGTTACTATGAAGTTACATGGAATGAAATGGGAGAACGTAGTAAGCTGGTCCATCCCTACCATGATTGCTTCATTCCCCTCTGACAAGGGTAGCTCCACATTAAAGTTGACTGAGAGGTAATTTTATAGTCCTGCTGCTTTCTGAACTGGTACTAACGACCCCAAGAGAGGCTGATGATTTATCTTCATCCTATTGCAAACCAGGCACTCCTTAGATAACTTGTAATATGTGCATCTAATCCCCTCCAGTTATAGGTATTTCAGATAAGGTACAAAGACTCACCTTCCCTGGATGTCTTACAATGATGCCGTCATTATGCTCCTTAATTATTTCCATTGAAAGTGGGACCACGAGAGCTCATAAACGCCCCTGGAACCATATCACCTCATCTTTTACATGGTACCCCTTGGTGATATTCTCATGATTTAACTTAAATTTTGGCGAGAACTATAGAATATCTTGATGATAGGGACTGAGAAAGGATGACCTTCCTGAAAGCACTATACTACTCCAGGTTCTTCAGTGCATCAAGAACTGGCATGCCACCTGTGGTGGGTGGTTTCTCAGATACAATTTTATTAAGAGGAAGCAATAAGTGAGTGGGGTACAACTCTACCTCAGTGGAATCTGGTGTAAACGCAGGGCTTCGTCTCAGAGCGTCAACCAAACCAGTCTCCTTGCCCTTTGTAAACTCATAATGGAACACAAATTGATCAAAGGCCTCATGCCTCTAGGTTTGTCATGGGGTCAAAATATGAGGAGTGTGATAATACCATAGGGCATGGTGGCCTGTGTATATGCAGAATTGCTATGAAGTACCATGTAAATGATGACGCCAGTATGCAATGTCTCCATTACTGGCAAGAGTTCTACGTCATAAATAGCGTAATTAAACTCAGCCAAGGACATATCCTAGAAAGATATACCTCATGATGCTCGACTCCATTTTCTCCCCCTGCAAGGGTGCACAGCTATGAAGAAGTTGGAAGCATATGTGGCCACTATAAACTCCCTCTCAGGTCCAGGTGACGGAGGACTGACATGGACATCAGAGTAAACTTCACTGCCTGGAAAGCATCCTCCAAAACGGGGGACCACTGAAGAAATTTGGCATCAATAGCCTTATATTAAGGCGCTGCTATCTCAAAATGTTTGTGTAAACTTTTCAAGAAGATGCTTTCCCACAAAAAGCTCCTCAACTCCTTAACTGAGGTGGTGTGGACCAGTCACAAATTGCTTTCTCCTTGTCTGGATTAATCATGTGACTTTTGCTGAAAATGATGTTTCCTATGAAGATGATATGGGTCCTAAAAATCTTACACTTAATGATTATAAGCGTTAGGTTTGCCGCATCAAATGCTTGACCACTTGCTTCAAGTGGATCTTATGGGACTATTGATATGGGGAAAAATTCAAAGTGTCATTCATGTAGGCTATCACTAATATGCTTAATGAATCCACCAAGACTGCATAAAAAATGTTAGAAAATTTTAGGCGCATTCTTGAGCCCAAAAAGCATGACCCAGAATTGTAAAATCACCTTCCTGGTATGTAATGCAATGAGACATTTCTTCCTTTTTGATGCAAATCTGGTCAAAGGCGTTCAAACAGTCCATCTTTGAGAAGGCTTTAACCTTCTCCACATAGCGGGAAATTTGTGCCTCACAAAGGAATAGGATTCAGGTTTGGTATAATCACATTAACCAAGATTCCCATAATCGATTCAAGGGCGTAGTGTCTCATCCACATTTTCCACAAAGAGTAGTGGTGAGAATACTTGAGAGGTATGCTGAAAAATACCTCCTTGTTGAGTTCGCTACATAACCCTAACATCTAATGCTGCCTCTTCCCACAGGGTCAAAGGGCAAATTGGATAGGAGATGAGAACCAGGTCAACTGTGAGCTTATACTCACAATCAAACTCTGAGTGATCTGGTAAGGCATTTTCAGAAGCTTCCCTAAATAAAGCCTTAACCTCTTCAAAACAGGGGGTAGGAGTGCTGTATAGTGGCTTCAGAAGAGGCTCAAGACTAAGCTTATGTACACTGGGCCACCGTGGCAAGTCTCTAAGGGTGCTTTCATCTGACATGGGAATAGATACATGATAAGTATTCAAGGAGAAAGTTAAGTATTAGCCTTTGAATTAGTTTTGACATCAAATTTCCGCCACTAACATACTGAAAAGATGTTTGGGTTTTCAAGTTTTTGACCGCCAAAAGTGGTCAATCAGATGGGACATACCAGTTTGATAGCCAACTATAACATGAACTTTTTGAGGTGGGTTTACCCTGAAAAGCCCTTGCCCTAACCATCCCCCAAGTAAGTAGTGTAGCCCAAGGTAGTCAGTTAGGTACAGATCAATAAAAGTCACCAAAGTCCCAGTATCCACTAATATTGTTGTCCTAAATTTCCCTGAAAAAGAAAAGAGATTATCTAAAAGCAACAAATATCCTGAACATACATTATAACTGCAGTTAACGCTACCAAGCTCAAGGTGGGATATCTTCAGGCATAGTTATATCCACTGAAAATGTCTTTCTGTCAAAAAAAGGAGTGAGATTTTTTGCCACTTTGATGACTGATGAGACATAACCAGAATCATTTCTGCAAATGCACACCTGTTACCATAATCATTTAGTAAAATATTTCCACTTCCCAAATATGGCAAATCATTGTGGTGGCAATTTTTAAGGTTCTCAAGGGTGATATGGTATACAGGATGGCCTCAGGAAAACTCCTACAAGAGTTTAAAAACGGTTCATCTATATATAGATTCTTCGTTAAAAACGAATTTCAAGTTTCAGAATCACCATACCTGATGCAATATCCATTGCCGCCTTGTTATCCATTTCCAAAATGGCGATACTCTCTTCCGCCAAGGGTTTTCATTAATTGGAGGGTGAAATTCCATAGTGGGCATTAAAATGATGTAAATTCTATAATAACATCAGAGCTAGACACCTGTCAACATTTGGGCTTACCTGAGAGTGAAAGCGTGAAATTTAAAAGTTCCGCCATTTTTAGCAAAAAAACTAAGCCTGCTGAGGGCGGTATTTATATTGGTTGTCACTGGTGAGACCCTCACAGTGAATTATCTAAAAATATGAAATTTAAATTATATACCTCGAGTCACTGCTGACTAATGCATCTCCCAGAAAGGAAGGTACAAAAAAGCAACAGAAACCATCAAACGCATAAGGTTTTCAGGATTTCCAGGAGCAGTATTTATAGGGGTTGCCATCAGTAAAACCCTCGTGGCGAAATTTTAAGACATCTAACTAATATCCTTGGCCCAGGCCCCAGCCAACCCTCACACTTTCTCAAAAAGGAAGGTAAGGGAGCAAAAGACGCACCAGTTGCAAAAAGGAATTGGTGTTTCCCTGGTCTGTATTAATTGGGTTGGCATCAGTTAAACACTATGACCCAATCAACAGACCCCCTTACACTTGAGGTGATTAATTTACAAAACAAGGAACCAATCACAGGACAGGAGAAGGCAAGTGGAACCCACCATCCCTGAGTGTCCTCTGACTGGCTGATTATGGTTTTAATGGACCATGACGATTTGACATCAGGACAGAGTAAGCCTAAACAACCTAAATTCATATTTATAAAAACCCCAAAAAAGGCCAAATTAATTGAAACAAATGACCCACGGAAGAATTGGAAGGCAAGAGCACAGGTTGGCTCGCTTCCAGGAGGCGCTCCAAACCTCTGATTGCCTCCTCTAACCTAGACTTAATTTCCTAATGACAAATACCAAAGCAAGAGCCCTGGTTAAAAGCCAACATGGCAACTCAATGCCAAGAGAAGTTGAGCGAGTGCTGCCCTTAATAGAACTTATTGAAGATTTTAAAATAGTTAAGACCTGAGCATCTGGGCCTCAACAATTTAAAACCGCCAAGTACACACAGGAAGGGCAGGAATCACATCGCTTTCAGCAAAAAGAGAAACGCTGATCTGGCCCATCACAAAACAAATGATGCCATCGTGGTTAAAAGCATAGAAATCATGGTGCATAGCCAACGCAATCCAACAGCACTAGGAGAAATTACAGCACAAAATAACTTTCTACAAGTTAACTAAAAGGGTTGGTCAATTGATGTCATGAGTTTGTCTATAAAGCTAATTTTCCCAGAGAGGTGATGGGGAAAGCCCCACTCCATAGCCTGGGAATAACCCACTAGTAATAGAGGAAACAATGCACTATAAAGGACGGTTCCCAAAGGCGCCAAGGAGAGTTGTTGGGATTTTTGCCCATATTCTCAGCCAGATAGATTATCAGGGATCGCTAGGGGATAATTCCATAATGTGAGTTGAATTGGAAATTAGTTGAACCTGATTTTGGGTTACCTATGTTTAAGGGATTTTAGGTTATTTGCCTGGTCAGATCTGTTGGGGATCAATCCGGACAAATGCTTAAAATCTCATCGGGCATAGTTGCTGCCAAAACAAGGGCATCTGATAGTTGATTAACTATCAGGTGTACTAATTGGGATGAGTCAGGTTTCATCATTAACTGATTGGGAATTTAAAAGAGTAAGTTGTGAGGCGAGTGATGCCACCTGCAACTATCAAATCAATCAATTGGTTTGCGACCTGCATTAATGGTCAACAAGTCCCATTACCTATGTAGGTCACTTGCCAATATGGTTGGTTCACTTGGATAAAGAGTAAAAAGTTAGGGACACATTTTCTGACTCTTTCTGTTTTAGGTCTTGAGGATGTACAATGACAGAATTTTAGCCAGGATGGGGAAGACCTTTGCTGCTGAGATGAGGATGGGTGATTCAATGGCAACGGCTGCCATTTCATTGAAGTGGTGCTAATTGATGGTTGGGCGTCAAATCCCCCAGTATAAATTCCCTAAATTCACAAATAAAGAAAAAATTTGCCAAATAATAATTACCATATCTGTCATGGAAACGGCAGAAGAAGTTTAGACTTGCATGCCAGTTGGGATGCATAAGCATCCAAAAAGCAAGCCAGAATGCCAGAGGCATTGCCGCCTGAATGCCATTGTATGGAGCCGGGCATTGGGAAATGACAAATCATTGGTGTAAGACAAGAGTGACTATAATTCTGAGAACAAACCAAATTGAGCCTGCCCCAGACCCTGGAGGTCTTACTGCAGGGGGCGGAACCACAGAAATAGTTTCAATAAGTTCACTAGTATATGGGGCTGATTTGACTGGGGAGACAAGGGGGCGGATCCTTGCTTGAAGATGGTGGACATAAGGCCATAAGATTTCAGTATATTGTTGACGAAAGTTCTTAATGACAGGGTTATATTGCCAGAAGTATATAGCTCGCTGAATCCAATCTATGACGGTGGGGGCCATAGTGACCATGAGTACTGGTAGAGCCCATCTGGTGTATGGACTGACAGGTCACCAGGTAAAAGCCATCAGGAATACGGCCAGAAGAAAATCAATAAAACAAAAAATTGATTGGTTTTTTAATGCAAAATTTTATTGCAAAGGAAAAGGAAGAAAATTGACCAACAATTTTCTCAATTTGATGCGACTGATTAAATATTAGTCAATTGATGCGGGGATAAGCCAGAATTGTGACCCTCAATTTTGACCTAACCAGTGAATTATTTGGGAATGGGGCGGATAGTTCACTGGGAACTGACATTGAAGAATTTGGCAGTGGGCTGAGTCACTGTCAGTTTGACCTTGAACATCCAAACCGAGGCTTGGATATGTTTATAATGGTTGGCACAATGGCGTTTAGCCCAACGAGCAGCGGGAATCCCCCAAGGCCACCCCACATAGGGGTGGTCCCATTTGTTTGGGAATGTGTTTAGGACGCCCAACCCACATATACCCAGTCACTGGGCTGTTCATTCAGTTAAGAGTATTGCATCAGCTGCAATGCCTAATTTTCCAGAAGGGAGCTTCAAATCCTCATTAATAGTGTCCAATGCTATTACCTGCCCGTTGGGGATGATCCCTGACAATTTTGATGGGGGTTGACTTTTTCAATAATAGCATTAGCCAAATCAAAGCTGTTAGTGATTCCAGCCGATGGGGCAGTCTTCATCCCTTTCCAACTACATGGAATCCAAATATTGGGCTGACTCCCACTTGATTTTGAATCAATTGATTTCATTTCAGTGATCTCATTGCAGAATTCCCCAATTAACTGTACCAGTTCTACTGAGGTGAGTGTGAGCACTGGGGGAGAAATTTGAAGTGGAAGAGCTGTTACCCAGTGCTCGTCTACCAAGTGGGTGAGTTCGCCCTGGGTAACAAGGGGTACAGCCACCCTCTTTGATACCTTCTTACTCAGGAACAGGAAAAGGTCCCGATCAATGGCCATGGGACATTCCCTGGGACTTACAATATCACATATTATCACTTTTAGTAAAGTACCAACTTATAATTTTATTAGCATCCATGTATTCTATTCTTTCTCAGGATTATTATTGCTGTGTGTGATAATTGGGAGACTCTTTAAGAAAAAGAGTAAGGATCTGGGCAGGGATCCAAAGAAGAAGTGGAATCAAATTGGGGATTGCTGCCAACTGTGTGTCAAACCAGGGAAAATGTAAACAGGGATCTAAGAGTAGATTGAGTTAGTGGTATGGGGAAGAAATCCCCATTAAGGATATTATAA
This sequence comes from Massospora cicadina, assembly GCA_022478985.1. Classification (NCBI taxonomy): domain Eukaryota; kingdom Fungi; phylum Entomophthoromycota; class Entomophthoromycetes; order Entomophthorales; family Entomophthoraceae; genus Massospora; species Massospora cicadina. Next base: position 59,663 of record JAKSZP010009343.1, on the reverse strand, counting down.
TTATTTTAAGAGGAAATACTGGCCAAGCGTTGGACTAAAATCTAGTACTTCCATTCAACTACAGATAATAGTCGCCATACTATTATCAAATGATTATATCATCTACTATACAACGTGGTGAATTGCACACAACACAAACCTGTGCAAGTAGTAAATTTATAGGGGTTATTGGCCTAACTTAATCTGAAAATCTATAAATTTTTACAAAGTGGTGATCACTACAGGGGGTGTAAGTGAGTAGAAGAACTTAGAAGTGATATCATATAAAGATAAGATAAAAGACTATGGATGTAGTTGGCAACCATTAATTTGAATGCTTTGAACTCAGCGGATCATTGAGAATTTGCAGCCTTGGAAAAAGAATCACCAAGATGGAGGAAGGAATTGATATTGTTGTGAGATTTGGGAATAAGTAACTTGGAAAAGTAACATCATTAAAGAAGAAAGAGGGGAACTTAATTTGAGCAGTCTTATTTCTGAAAAGGAGTTTGAAGTGGATTGTGTTCATTTAAGAGCATTCAGCACTGATATTGAGCGGCTGTTTAAACAGGTCAAGGAGTCAAAAGCTCACAAATGCGATTTTGAGCCACATGAAGCGACCAACACTGAAGAAAGAACTCTCCATATGATAATTGGGAAGATGACTACCCCAAGAAACATGCCATTTACTTTTACCACTACTTCGGAGATGACTTTTAAAATCACTCCTAAAGTGAGCCAAGAAGCTAAACCTAGAGAGGTGGCTAGAGAAACCTCAGAGGAATTCAAGGCAACACCAAAATTTCTTAACTTTCCATCAGGATAATGCCCAGCATTTTTTCAATTGTTTGATATGACAATTTATGGATATGGCGATTGTCAAAAGGCATTGACAGTGATGAATTGCCTAGACACCAATTGTTAAAACCTATTGTTGCCCCATCTGAAGGTGGATAGCTGGCCGTACACAGAGGCCAAAGTGGCCATTATGATTTAATTTGGAAGCCTGACACAAATGTCAAAGCACAAACAAGAATTTATGGGCATCCAATTCCTTAAAGATGAATCTTTAGCAAGCTTCACTGATCATTTCTACCAGGAATCGCAAATCCTAGTTTGAGCGAAGGTGCTGGATGTTTTTGGTGCCAGAATTTTCATTACAAGCGGCCCTTTGGCCCTATTGAAATTTACACTGAACAATGTCTTCCATTTTCGCAATGGAAATTACTACCTCTCATATGTTAGAAAATTTGAAAAACTTGAGAGCAACCTTCAATTCTAAAACAGAAGCTTCAGATCTAGTCTAATATGAATTAAATCCTAACAAGGAGAATGAGGGTGCTAAGGAGATGAACAACCAAACCATGCCATTGAATAAACCCAAAGTCTTTAAATGAATTAATAAGAAGGAGAAATTATGTTACCTATGCGGAGGAAAGGGACATTTCGCTGTACATTGCAAAAAACTCAAGGATTAAATCAACGTGGTCCAAGCGAAAGAGTCTGCAACTGCAAAGGAGTCAGGAAAAGGGCTCAAGGCCTAGATGGGAAACAGTCTAGAGCTGCGGAGAAGCCTGCTCTCTGATATTATGCATAAGTAAATTGAAATCAGTGATCTGTTCGTGGATGAAGACATACAGTATCAACTATATCAAGTGCTCAATTTGGATGTAAACGTGGTAACAAGATCAAGGGCGATGGGGATTGACCCTGAGATAATCAATGAAGTTTCCCGGCTGTACGCATAACAACTAGTGGACAAGATTTGAGCTACAGATAATCCCAAAGAATTGACCAAGTTCAATTAGATGAGGCAAACCTGTCAATCCCCCTCAGCGTGATCAAGCAATCATTTCCTGATTTATTGGTGCAAATCACTCACACCCTCTATTCAGCTATTAACGCCACTATACACTTAGTAAATACCATCTTACAATACTCCAAGTGTACATATATAGATATACTAGTGAATCAAGTACGGTTGAGGGCGATTGTTGACAGTGGAATGCTCATTAATATTGTCTTAACCAAGCTGGTGAAAAGGATGAAGATCTCAGCTGACTTGGAACACAAGAAGGAGTATGGGACAGCTGGGCTAAGTACCACCATCTTATGTGAAGCGTATAGCACTTTACCACTTTGATTCAGATCCTTGGTGGTATCTGCACCAGCAATAGTTTTGGACGACCAGACTATGACATTCTGATCAGTACAGAATTTCTACGGAAGTGCAGAGTGAAATGTAACTTTGCATATAATATGTTGACCATATTGGGTCAGACGGTACCATTGGTCTATCATAAGGATGGGGAATCTTCACTGAGTAGGAGAAACAACTTCATCGACTTGATATACAATAAAGTCATTGTCCCAAATTTGATACCAACTAGTTGGCCGGAAGTGATGAGAAATGCTTATGGAAATCCTAGAAATTGGGGAATTTTACTGAGGACCAAGAATGTGAAAACCATACCACCGGGATCACAAATGATAGCAACATGGGGTTGACATTAAAATACAGGAGCTGCTATATGGGAGGTTAAAAGCCCCTGGAAGAAGTCCAGAGTAGAGCCTTGGGTGGCTCCTGGTGTATTAATGCTGGGCCATGGAGAAATTTGAGTTCTCCTAACGAATTTAAGTGAAAAACCAATTTAGATTGAGAATAATGATAATCACGTTTGTTCATTTGATCCCAATGGCAGAACTGAGAAAATTTCAAGATCTTGGGACCCTTGATGAGGTGGTATTACCAGCCAGGGTACCTGAGAGTATCAACCTATTGGTTGATCAAGAGCAACTCGCTGATCTGACGGAAGGACAGAAAGAGGAGGCGCTCAAATTGTCAAAAAGTATTGGGAAGTATTTTTCCAGGATGACCATGATTTGAGATGCTCGAGAGATGTGATCCACAAGGTCAATACTGGGGAAAATTTGCTGATCTGAATGAGACCTATTTGATGGTCGATGGCGGCCAAAGCAGTAGTGGAAGAAGAAATCAGAAAACTAGTAAAGCATTAGCTTCTAGTTCCATCATTGAGTCCCTGGGTGAGTCCAAATCTTATCTTGAAGAAAAAGGATGGCTTTAATCAGGTGGTGATCAATTATCAGAAGCTGAATAAGATTAAGAAGGATTCATATCCCCTACTAAAAATTTATGATACACTAGATCAATTGGTAGAAGCAAAGTATATCTCCAAGATGGATCTGATAACAGGATATTGGCAAATCGATTTACCAAGAGAAGACTAAGAAAAATGCTTGATTATTATCAGCAGGGGCTATATATCAATGATGAGGATGCCTCGGGCTGATGCAATGCGCCTGCAACGTTCCAGAGGGCCATGTACGCTATACTAAATGACTTGAAGTTGTCATGCACCCTGGTGTACTTGGACAATATCAATGTGTTCAGTAGACCGTTCACCGACCATTTACACCACTTGGAGGAACTGTTCAAGAGACTGTCCATGGCCAACCTGAAATTTAAGCCAAGGAAGTGTCACTTCTTCAAGAAAGAGTTGGAATATCTTGGATTCATGATCAACTCTAGTGGACTGCTGCTGCAAGCCCAGAAGATTGAAGCCATAGAACGAGTGGCTGTGGTAAAGAGTGTCCAAGATATCCAAGTTTTCCTTGGAATGGTCAGATACTATAGAAGATTTATTTGGGATTTTTCCAGAATCTCTGAGCCCTTATTCCATCCGTTGAAGGATCCAAAGAAAGATTCATATGGAATGAAGAAGCACAGAAATCGATAAATGAATTACGCCAGTACCTGATGGATTCTCCAATATTAAAAATATACAAATTTGATTGAAAATTTATTATACAAACCAATAATTTGTTGACAGCAATAGGTTTCATATTAAGCCAAGTAGATGAACTTGGGGACGAACATCCAGTGGCATATGTGAGCCAGACACTCTCAGCCACTGAGAGGAACTACAATGTAACTGAGTGTGAATTCCTTGTGGTCATTTACGCCTGTAAACAGTTTCAGGTTTACATCCACATAATGCATTTCAAAGTGGTGATATACCACTCCTTGTTGCGTTATGCTTCACAATTTACGAGGACCAGAAGTACAACTGGCCCAATGGCCAATGAAGTTACAGGCTTACGATTATGAGATTGTGTAAAAAGTGGGGGCTTCTCATCAGAATGCAGATAGCTTATCGTAGATACCAATGGTCCAGATGGTATACCAGCATATGGATGAGTTATTCCAGAGAATGGTCGATGGAGAAATCTGGAACGAGCCCCTATCAAATCCAAGGTGCACTTCAAAAAGTGATGGAAAACACTGAGACCATGGATGAGCATGTTTTTAAGATGATTGGTGGGAAGTGGTTACTATTCCCAAAACCGTCAGAAAGAGCAGCTATTGTTCAAGTCTCTCATAAGGTTGTTGGGAATGGAGGCCTGAGAAAAATGACTGGCCATATTTGCCAGTAATACTAATGGGATTCAATTAAATTTGATGTCGCCAACTATCTAGCTTGCTGTGTGGAATGCCAGTTGCACAAGTCACATAAGAATACAACTGGATACTGGCTGGTCCACCCGGGATTTGCTTGGCATACAGTGTCCAACATGATGGGACCTCTGAAAATGAGCATAGTGGGAGTCAAGTACATATTAGTTGCAATTGATTAGCTAATGAGATGGGTCAAGATGAAGGCCCTAGTGAAATTAGATGCTACCAGTACTGCGAAGTTCATCCTGGATCAAGTAGTATACTGACATGGATGCCCACATTTCCTGCTGAGTGACAATGGGACAAACTTCACGTCTCATGTGATCCTACATTTAAGTGATCTAATGGTGATTTAAGTATTCATGTCTGTACCCTACTGCCTGAGATGAATGGACTGGCGGAACGAATTAATGGAACGCTGGCTGTGACACTGAGGAAGCTGGTCGCAGGAAAAACTTCCACGTGGGAATGTACCTGAGTTCCCTGATTTTTGCCTACAATATCAGTCATCATATGGTGATGGGAAAAACACCATTTGAGTTGCTATATCTGAGGAAGGCCACATGCCGCTGATCTTAAATTTGGTGGTGGAACCAACATTGGGTATGAGTGAAGAGCAGTATCTGATCTGATTGACAAATATCCTGATTGAAATGCAATTGCAAGCATTAGATATGACTTTGAAGAAAAGGATACAAGCAAAAATGACATATAATAAAAACTGAATAAGCCTTATCAGAATACTGAATAAGCGAAAGAGTTGTCTATTGCAATATGCATGGTTTCAGGAGAAGAAACAAATTGGATGCATTGTGGTCAAGTCCATCTGAGATTATTGCCAAATGGTGATGGAAACCTAATCCATCAAGAACTTTTTGGATGGAAGGGTAGTAAACCAAGACCTTGCTAAGTATTTGAAGCAATGGATTGATGAAAGAAATACCAAAAAAAGAGTTCCTGAGGGACCACTGAACCATTAAGTTGGTTATGTCATAATGATTAGGTCAAGTCCAAAAAAGGGCCTCTGAATCAATCTAGATGGTTAAGTCTTTAAAAAAATAAGACCTCTTAACCCTAGAAAACTGGTAGGTCTAAGTATATCTAGGATCCAGTTTGGGGGAATAAAATAAAAAGATGGACTGCTGAACTGAAACAAGGTCAAGTCCAATGGAAAAAAGAAAAGATATAAAGATTGATAAAGATATTTGAAAAAAATTATTAAAACTGTAAAGAAAAACCAATAATATTTATATTTTTTTAATAATTATCCTCAATTTGGGGATGATTCTGCCTATGTCGCCCTTTGATAGAGGGAGGATGGATTGCAGTAGGTGTGAATAACCTGTCAAAGTCTATGTGAGATTAGACACTAGCAAGGGCTAGACCTACATGAAACCAAGTTCACTGAGTGGATGAAGATCACTGCAAGAAAGCAACTAGGGGTAGGGAAATTGAGATGTCAGAAGAAGCCAAACGCAATACCCTGGAGTGGGGAGAGAAGCAGCAGTACAAGAAGAGGCAGTCAGTAAATAACCCTGAGTAATTGTAATATGGCACCAGAGCTGTAAGATATGTCTTGAGCGCTTGCTGATGGGCTTCATCAAGAACAACGGACATATGGGCCAGCAATGAACAAGGGATACTAGACGTGGTTGCCAAATCATGCTATCTATCTAAGCCATGAGCAGAAGATACTAATGGGATGCGCCAAAAAATTAGATAGTCATGCAAGGAGCAAATGGCATCATGCAAGCAACAACTACGAGCTTCTTGGAAGCTGAAGCAGAAAGAGTGATTGAAACTGAAAGAAGCTGGAAGCTTTGTGGCCCAACTTCAAAGAACTTGGCTGGAAAAGTGATGAGCATAAGCTGCAATATCCCGATCTAAGATGTTTTCAAGATTGGAAGAATTCAAAGCTATGTATAAAGCCTCAGTGAATTGGGCCCTTAATTCTGCGTAGGGGAGTTCGAAATATACACAGTTACCAATGGTGAGTTTGGTGGCCAAGATAGCTGGCTTGTAATATTGACCAAGTCGAAAGAGGAACTCCAGAAGCAAGTCTAATCCAGAGAAGAAGGAATGATCAAGAGAGAAGTGCATTTTTTCAGGAGAATAAACGATGATGTTAGGTGCATCTGCAAAAGAATCAAATCCAGGAGAGTTTTGAAACTAACTCTGGAATCGATGATAAAGGAAGGATTGGCCTTGAGTCATTCAAGATGATCGCTAATCTGGTTTCAGTGGGGTTGGTTACCATTTCTGGAAATTTCACAGAAGGACTAGCCATTGGTACTTGACTAGGAGTATGAGTCCTGGAAGGACCATAGAAAAGGTTCTGTTGCATAGACCAACTTATCCGCTGGATGAGCTAAAGATCTTGATCAGACAAAATGTTGAGCAGCTGTTGGTACTGCGACTCAGAATTTGACATATGAGCTGGATGAGAGGGGGATGTCAGACTTATAAGATAGTTGGCATTATGAACTCTGAAATCAATTAAGCTTTAAGTTTGGAGAAATTAATCTCAAAGTTAATGGGATAAGCTCTCCATACAAGAATTAGAAATGATATGAGCCAAGAGGTTATGTGAAGAAAATAACAAGGGCATATATAAAGGACTATTCTTAGTTGGGCCATGTAACAAATATCAATGGCAAGAGATTCTGTCAAGGATGAGTAGAGAATCAGAAAATTGAGGATGCCAGACCAAGAATCCTGAATATGACAGCGGGTTATATGCCCAGATGGGGGAAACTAGATCCTGGGATTAATATCATCATGAGTAAATTATTCAGCCCGAACTTCAGAAGGTTGTGAGGACCACGTTCTAAGTAGGCTGTAGCGAGGAGGATGAGGGAGAGAGCCGCATGCCAAAGGTCATCACAAGCAGCCTGAGTACTGATGATTATACTCCACGTAAGCAAATGAAGTATTTGGCCAAGTGTCTGAATCAGTGTTCTCCTGCCCCAATTTTTTTCTTGCTGGAATTCTAGGTAAGAGGAGGGATGTGTTGGGATTTTTTCCCATAATCTCAGCTGGCTAGATTACCAGGGATCGTTAAGGATAAATCCCTATTGCAAGATGAATTGAAATCAGTTGAACCTGATTTTGGGGTAGCTATGTTTGGGGTGTTTTAGGTTATTCGCCTGCTCAGATCTGTTGAGGATTGATACGGACAAATGCTTAAGATCTTTTGGGCAGAGTTGCTGACAAAATAGAGGCATCTGATAGCTGATTAAATATCAGGTGTACTGATTAAAACTGTTCAGTTTTCATCACCAACTGATTGGGAATTTAAGGAGTAAGTTTTGAGGCAAGTGATGCCGCCTGCATCTAGAGAACTGGTCAGTTGGTTTGTGACCTGCCTTAATAGGTAACAATTCCCATTACCTAATCAGGTCGCTTGCCAAATATGGTTGGTTTACTTGGATCAAGGGGAAAACGTTAGGGACATGTTTTCTGACTCTTTCTGTTTTAGGTCTTGATAATGTCCAACGATGGAATCCTAACCAGGATAGGGAAGACCATTGGTGATGGGATGAGGATGGGTGATTCAATGGCAACGGCTGCCGTTTCATTGAGGAGGTGCCAACTGATGGCTGGGCGCCAAATTCCCTACTATAAATTCCATAAATTCACAAATAAAAAAAGAGTTAATTTGCCAAATAGTAATTACCATATCACAGATTATCACTTTTATTAGAGTATCAGCTTAGTAAGTTTTATTAGCATACATTTATTCTATTCTTTCTCAGGGATATTATTGATGTTTGTGATAATTGGGAGACTCTTTAAGAAAAAGAGTAAGGATCTGAGCAGGGATCCAGAGAAGAAGCTGAAACAAACCAGGGATTGCTTTCAACTGTTTGTCAAACCAGGGAAACTGTAAACAGGGATCTAATAGTAGATTGAGTCAGGCGGTAGAAGAGAATAAATCCCTATTTAAGACATCATAAGTATTCCAAAAGAAAATACTGGCTGAGCGTTGGACCAAAATCTAGTACTTCCATTCAACTACGGATAATAGTTGCCATACTATTACTAACAATTATATCAACTACTATACAACGCAGAGAGATTCAAAAAACCTGAACTTTGAAAGTAATAAATTTATAGGTTTTGACCAAAAATAAGAAATTTATAGAGTTTACAAGAGGTTTGAACAAAATCCATTATCTGAGGCCCCTTGGAGTTTGGAAAAAGGGTACAAAACATCTACACATATTTAAATTAAATGATTGGGCGGTTATTATAGCCAAGTCAACCAACAAAGAAGGTTTTCCTTAGAAAATCATTAATAAACACTTAGTGGGAGGCAACATCCATAGGGTAAGGCACAGTACCCAAACGAACCAATAAATGCAATTTGCCATCAGCTATAATGCTGAAGCTTGATTAAGCTAGAACTTGAGTTAATGAATAGAGCTGAACTTCATATTTAGTCATTTTCAATTGAATGGGTTTAAAGCCTTTTCTCCAATTAGCTCTAAAGTTCCAGCATAATTCTCTATATAGCTGGTGCATTTTCATGCTGTAGATGTAAAGCTCTTCTGACCATAACGAAAATCACCAGAACCAACTTAAGCATATCTTACTTTTGCCCAAAGCTGGTCCAGTGTTTGCTTTATGTCAGACAGGCCAGCCAACCTTGACTTTTTGGCCTCCTTAAGACCAGTCTTATTTCTGCATTCTGTACCCTCAATGATGCCATTTAGCATGACATCTTTGACCTGAAGGGGTTGATAGCTCACTCCAGGTGGAGGGGCTGCCCCTCTGGACTTACAAATATTATATAGAATAATACTTGTCATAGTCCTTATTATTAGATAACATCATAACTCCTGTGGATGAAAAAGACTGAAAATTAGAATTATGCATAACCATAAGGCTCACATATAATTATATAAGTATCCGCGTGTAAGTGCTTTCTTGAAGTTTAATTTTTGCCTTCATATAGCCTTACCCCCTATTTATGTTTTTAGATTATTAAATTATTAATTAAATTAGTGATATCTATGTTGTAATAGTAGCTTCTGATTTAAATTATTAATTAGACAAAGAACCCTTCAATAATGAAAGTTATTTTATTTCATGATTTTAAACGTTTCTATAGCTCTTTTATGTGGTTTTTTATTTAACAAATGGCTATAGTATAACTAAAGGCAAAAAGTAACAGCATATTGATGCAATGTAATTTTTTGCATTGTATAGGTTGCAATCAAGCAAGGTCAATACCATGTTTGTCAGAATTCTCCCTAGTGAAGGTGGAAGCCATGTTCTGGAGAGGATATCAGCCATTGATGAATATTTGGGTCTTAATTATTGAGCTTCCAAAATGGTTCTAAAGTCCCAAAATAAGGTCAAGTCCACATCATCAGCTTAAATTGTATTTTGAGAGATAACCAATACTCTCCAAATTTAATTAACGTACGTTACGTTTTTATTTTTATTGTTTACTTTACCTAATTCCAAATCCTTTCTGGATCTGCCAATTCCACTTATGAAGATCTCTCCATTTGGAAAAACTCTTCAATTACCACCTCATTTAAGATTAACCATGTACACCAAGTACATTCCATTTCAAATGTACCTTACAATAAAACTTCTTTATCGCCTTGATTTTGAATCTCTACCAAAGTCAGCCAAAATAATCCCATTATCCTATTCAGCTGCTGCTATGAAAATTATATCAGAAGATCAAGAATCACAACTGTCCTTTCAAGATAATAGTTATTTTACTTGAGAATCACAAACCTCTCCTTTCATTTACCAACAATTCTGAAATCCCCTATCTTTTTCACTGAACTATAGATAGTTTTGAAATTTTTCAAATAAAGCACAAAATTAGCTGAATTCACTATTGATCATATTTATTTTTTGTACTCAAATTAATCAAATGGAAAAAGCCTTGTCCAGCACTGCAAACTTTGAAGCCCTGCCTTAAATTTCTTTAGCTGCCAGTGATCACCCCATGGCCGCCTGATAAAGGTCTATTGTCAGAAATCATAATAATTTAGTGGACATGAGATAAATTCAATGCTACTCAAATTGCAACTTGGTCTATGTACAACAATTAAATAAGCATTGAGACTGACTCAAATAGTGAGATCCAAAAAAGGCTAAAGGAAACACAAACCCCAGAAGAATACGCCAATTCTCTTAGCAAAAGCACTGAGTCAATTGGTGATGATTTTGCCATTTAAAGGTCCCCAGAATTGGCCGCCCTGGCAAATGAGAGTCAAATTCAAAGAAAGCCTGTGCCTTCTGTCACATCATCAAAGTGGTCTCCTTGCCCTACTAGATCCTGACTACCACTCCAAGCTCTCCTTAGGCTATCTCAAGTATCTTGAAGGCCTATAAATATCTTAAGTTTTAACTAATAAAGATACCTTTAGATTTCCTAGTTAATTTCACTAGTGATTATATTGCCTGTTTTTATACAGATGACCTTGCCTGTTCGAAGCAAACATAGTAGCCTTAATGAAGAATTTCAGTTGAGAGATTGCCTTAGGGAACCCAGTCCCTAAGAGAATCTGCTGAAACCACGTTTGAATCATAATTGAACAGCCTTTGAAGGTTCTGACCTTCAGAGATGACGATAAATTCCTAAAAACTGGTGCTTTCTGCCAGGTCCTTCCAAAGCTCCTGGTGAAGACCTACATTTCATATGGACAAACCCAGCAACGACAGATCTCCCAATATAGAGAAGAATATGAGTTTGCTCCAATGTGTTGCTATCAATAATCAAGATGTGACACTACCTCAACTTCAAGAACTTGAGTTCTGTGCAACCATGACTAACTATTTTGGTTCTTGATGAATCCACCTATTAAATTTAGACTTTCAATGTCACCCAAACAATTTGAGAGCTTTTAGGTTAAGTTGCAACCCCTTATGGGAGAACTAGTTGTAACAGCTCTACCTGAACTATTCATATGCGCTGATTTTATTTCTCAGCAGAGCTTTCTTGCAATGATATAGCAGTGACCCATATGGATTAATACCTTCAATGATTTCTATATCCTGACTTGCACCAACACATGCAGGTTCTAGCACTCCACCACATGGAGTTTCAGCGACAGCTAGGATTGACCCACCAGATCCATCCCAGCTCCTTGAGTTATATGACGCCATCTCTGATTTTGACCGCAATAATTGAGAGTCCATTTTAGCAACTTTCAGGAGATCAATGACATCTATCGCCACCTTGCTAAAATTGACACTGGAGTCATTTAATATTTGCAGAATGAATTCGCCCAGTGGATGGTCCAATTACCCACTATAATGGACCACCGAGTGAAACATGCCTTATCCACCCTCCTCAATCAAATAACTAAAGATTGCCAAGTGACTTATTTTTGATTCATCAAGTTGTTCAGTTATGTCCAGCAGATGAGCTAATGACTCATGATGATTTGACTCCAGCAGTTACAATACAACATGAGGCTCTCAGCGGAACAGGACCTAGTGGGAGAGAAGGAAACATGGGCCCCTTGGGTCTGGAGGTCCCTGAAAAACTCCAGGCACCTCCTCACCTGCTGGACCCTTCTTTTATGAAGACTATGAAGCTTGACTTAAAGTCCTAAAATGACAACTGTTACTTGTTGTCAGAGGAGATGAGATGAGTATTTAGATGGAACATCTGGATGCTGATATGACCTTTCCCTCTTTGTACAACCACTATGTGAAGATTACTGACACCTGCGCCAATCAGGTCACCTTTCAAATCCAAAAAAATCACCACATCAAGAAGATAATTACCCAACTTTAAACAATTGAAGCTAAACAGGATGCTCTCTCTAAGCAATTGCCTAAACAGCCTTATGAGATCAAGAGTCAATTTCAACTAAAGATTCTAAGGCCCCCCTTAAGAACGTCAATGAATGCTACGCCACTATCTAGTGTGATATGGATAAGATCCTCCATCAGTTTAATAGGGCTATCCCACATACTGATATAGGCACCATGGGCCCACCAACTCAGAACGCCTTTTCTCTCCTGCCGTTCATGTCCTCTCTGAAACTGTTGGATATTTTAAGCCTACCTTTAAGGAGAAGTACGTCACTGGGGATGAGACTGTTCAGTCGTACCTCTTTGTATATGAGGGCGTGATGGAGCTGGCTACTGACCAACAAAAAATTTCAGCATATACAAACCTGTATGGATGGCAAGGACCAAAAAATTATGATGCCTTATTTCAAGACATGCACCTAATGGGCAGCCATTAAGGATGCCCTTATTAAGGAATTCAGCAGTAAGTTAACCCTCTCTAACCATAGAAGGCTTTCATGCGTATCAGCCTGAGATGAGGGGAGACTCATATGGATTTTCAGAGCTTATATCATGAAGCACAGGCGTTAGCTTTCTGTGACCAGATTACCATGGATAATGTCATCTTGGTTGTTCTCTCCAATTTCCAATATAATATCAACCTTGTACTATATCTCCAGAACTCCAAAAAGATGTTTGAATCTATTATTGACATTAAGGAGTCAAATATGGAATTGCCCAAGCCAGAATACACTAAGCTCCAAATATAGGGAATCAACCCAATATTCATGACATCGGGCGCTTTCAGAGGTCAAAACCACGCTACAACAAATGCTTATAAAGTGAAATCTTGAGCGCCAAGCGAGTTCCTGCTGAAAGAAGCAAGCTGATAAGTCAGTAAAAGCGGAATCAGATTAGGGCATGAGGTGACCCTCCTGCTGATGACGTACCTCCTTAACCTCAACTTTTTGCCACTCCACAAACTGAGTGTTATTTCCAGGAGAAAACTGACAAACTGGACGTTTCAGATTATATGAAGTAAATAGAGACTTAACTTCCTCTTACTCTGCCTTTTCCAGACCGACTCCTCCAGAAAACTCCATTTACTCAAATCCCCACTTTGGCACCAAAGTTTCTCATCTAAAGGTCATTGTCCACAAGGTGAAGACCTTGGCCATCATCTATATCATCTCCCCCGTCAACGTCATTTCCTCTCAGCTGGTCAAACGGACAAAGGTTGCACTGAACCAGAATAACTCCCTTGACTATGGAATGGCGGGACCTAATTGAATCATTCCATGGAAGCCTACTCTTATTTACCTCTTTGAAAATGCTCTCTTGTTGTTACAGCTCCCACCATCATGTTAGAAAATGAAGGTTCTAACTTTCTTATTAGCTCTCAGTTTCTTAGTTGAACTTGATACTCAAATAAGCCACAAGGTTTGTACTTTTCTATTTTAGGGTAATGCGTTCCTCTGGTTGTGAAGGAAGTTCCTAAGGAGAAGGGAAGAGGAGAGATACTTATGTTGCTTATTTGGAACACCTTTAAAACATCAAATGGCTAGAGTTTCAAGTTATTGTACCAAAGACCAAGCCGCCTCCTTCCCATGCAAAGGCTATAGAAGGAATGACTGTTTATGCACCTGGCCACATAGTCATACAGCCTAAATCTCTGATCCTAGTTTTGACTGGTCTCCAAGTTACCTTACCGTAGGATCATTTATTGAAAATTCAAGTATATAAGATCCATCCATTAATGAACCAATTACCTGTCCTGGAGTGCTTTATTCCTCTTACCAACGCCCATTGATTGTCTGGAAAATTTACTGATTGGCCAATGCAGATAACTTAAAATAGACCTGTACATATGCACAGATCTTACCTGTTGACCAGATTGAGTGCATCCGAGGATGTGGAGATCTGCAAGACTTAGTAATAGATGAACATGTTATATTAGCTCGAGTTGAGGTGGAAATCAGTGACACTCTTCCTTTCAAACAACAACAGGCTAAAGACCTAATCAAAGAATATGCCAATATACCTCTATTGTCACAGATGATTTTGGGATGCTGAATGAGGTGCATCATCAAGTGTCAACTGATTATTCCCCTCCAATTTGCACCCATCCTATTGGAAGTCTAAAGTTGAGGAAGCTCAAGTCACAAAAAAAACAACAATTGGATGCCAGATTTCTAAAACAAATACAGAGTCACTGGGCCTCGCTGTTGTTGCTTGTGCAGAAGAAGGATGGAGGTCAACATGTAGTAATGGACTATCGCTATCTGAATGCCTTTGCTCAGCGTTTTAATTTTTGGCAATACCATTGGGATAAACTGTAAGGGTCGCACAGGGTCAAACCCACATAACAATGGATGGACGCTGTGAAGATCATAGTCCTCAAACAACTTAAAGATATAATAAAAATATGGCCAACTTGCAAACTCCGGTGGCTGGGTCAGTATTAGCTGAATCAAATCCTTTCAAGTGTCTTGATTATATTGACAAAAGTGACCACTCATATAACGTCAAACTGCATTTTGCATTGGAGGATTTTTTTAATACTCCCAAATTGTGCTCATGCCATTTTCGTCCTAAAAATGGTTATCCAATTTATAAAACTATAAAAAATGGCGGTTGATTCCGCTGCTGCTCCTTACAACACCCTACTCCGCCAGCAACTCCATGGGGCAATGGAATCCCTGGTTGAGGGTATTCCTATCCCCAATTTCCCTCATGATTTTGAGGAATATGCAAAGTATGATATTGAGGAGCTGGATTTTGGTGTGAGCTGCGCCTGCATTGATGCAGCAAAAAAGTCTCTCTTTTACACCAAATATCCTGAAATCTGCTGCTTCATCAAGTCATTTACTTAAGTACCTGCTCTCATCATTTTTTCTGAGCATCCACTTGCTCAATACGCTGAGGCGATGGACACCGCCAGCCTCATTAACAAAGAAACCTCACAATTATACCTTTTTATGCCACATGTTGCTGATGCTCCTACCCCGATGTTGTCCACCATGGTTCACCAACTAAAGCGTGTGCTGGTCAAAAGTTTCCACAAAGCTTCCTCACCTTCTGATATGGCTTCAAGGCTGTTAGCTGAGGTGCTATATTAGGAATTTATTTTTAAATTTTTTTTATTTTTAATAATCCCTTTTTTTGCCCATTTGCAAAGAAAGATGTGAGGTGGCTCCCCCTTTATGGGTTGGGCACCACTAGCGTTAAAAAATATACTATAAATATGAAGCAATCAGCTCCAACCACACTTCTTTATTTAATTTAATATTAGCATATGACTTCTGCTCAGCTCTTCACTTTCCTATTAATAACATCGCTTCTTCAATCGTCCTAACTTGCTTATATATCATTAACTTCAGTTAATAACATTTTTTTAGCTTATACTATTCAGTTCCGCCATATTCTCATTGGCTCTAGCAGGGTATGGTATTCTTAAATTCCTTATCGCTTTTTCTTGAGGCGATCTAATCAATATACATCAAATGTCAACATCACCTTATCACCTTATTTGGAGGCAATCCAATCTTATCCTTTATGACCCAATAATGCCTCATCCCAAGGCATTCAAATAATTGTAACTAGTAATCATGGTCAGAAGATTCTAACCAATCCGCCATAAATATTCAGGGATTATTGTCCAATCATATCGGAATTTTGACATTATTTCTCCCTTGACTGGACAATAAGTCTCCTATTGTTTATATTCCCAAAGGAGCTTTGTGTGAACTTAATTAATAAACTGACCACTTTCGAAATCCCTGATAGTATAGGAGTCAACACCTGTATTCTCAATAATTTGGATGGACCAATCCATATGCTGTCCAATTGTGCTTCTGACCAAACCAAAGCTGGTAATAGATTAAAACCAAGTCCATCTTTGAACGGAGCTAGCCCAATATGCCACTCCCAATTGGCGGTCTAATCCTTTAATTTTTTACCCAGACTGAAGGAGTACGCCTCAACTTGCAACTTGATTAATATTTCCGCTAGGTTAGTCATTTAACAATGGGGATCCATTACATCAGTATATTCTACACAAGCATTAAGTAGCGCCAGAAGAGCATGGTGTCGTCCATATAGTAATTGAAAGGGACTCTTCCATGTGGCAGAATAGTAGCTAATGTTGCATGCATAAATAGCAGTGGAAAGGATTGAACTCGAATTAGGAGGTTGATCTGTTATCAATTTCTAGAGTATGTTTACCAAGGTCCCATTAACTCACTCAACCATCCAGTTGGACTCTGGGTGGTATGGGGTCATTAGGTTCCCATGGATGCCCATCATCTCGTTCAACTTTGGAAGGATGTGAAAGTTGAAGTTGGTTCCATTATTGGTAAGGATGAACTGAGGGCAGCCATGTTGCTGGGTAATACATTCCATTATGAAAGTAGCCACTATGACTGCCCCCAATTCCCGTATCAACTGTGCTTCAACCCACCTAGTCAAGTGGCAATTGCCACCAGAATGTACTCAGACTGGTTAGCTCCCATTGGCAGAGGGACAATGACATCAAGGGAAACAATATGCCAAAAATGGGGTTTCAATAACTGGTAGTAAGTCTTCTGGAGGAATGGCTTTTCTACTTGGCACATTGGCAGAAGGAAATTATCTCAAGCACATCAAAGTTCATGCTTTCCCAATAATACCAAGGGCGCAACAATTCCAACGTCTTGCACATGCCACCATGTCTGACTGCCTTATGTGCGCTCATGATAATACTAGGCCATGAAAAGGTCACAGTAAGTTCACCATAGAATCCCCAATCTGTTTTACAACTTTCGTTCCACTGGAAGGTATTGGCTCACATCTCATTTAATGCCTTTATGATTTGAGGCAGCTCATCGTCATATTTTCCACTGAGCATTTTGTCATACATCAAGGAACTAAGATCCGCTGTGATGGCAACTGTTGGCAATCTTGACAAACAATCGGCCTTCTGGTGTTTGGCTTCAGGTCAGTGGAGGATCTCTAGATCATGAGCCTACAGCTTGAGAACCCATTGGGCTAGGCGCACTTCAGGCACCTTGAGTTTCTGCAACCAGAGTAACGAAGCATGATCTGTTATAACTTTAAACTTCACCCCATACATCTACACCCTAAATCTTTTATATGTATAGATCATTGCTAAGAACTCCCGCTCAGTTATGATACAATTATGTTAGTGATAATTCAAGCTCCAAATGAAGTACGCTACTGGCTGCTCCTCAGCCTCATTGTCTTTTTTGAGTTTGGACCGCCCCTACAGCGGAAAGGGATGCATCCATCTGGACAATGAATTCTTTATTGAAGTTTGGATAGTGTAGCAATGGCACACTGATCAGCGCCATCTAAAAGTGTGTCAAATGAGCATTTACGGTTTTCTGTCCATTTAAACATATCATCCTTATTTAGTAACTCAAATAGCAGGACCCCAAATACAGCTGAAGTTAGGGATGAAGCGCCAGTAGTAGCCAACCATTCCAAAAATCCCTGTATATTGCGCTTACTGGTTGGCGTAGTCATTTTTTGGATGGCATTCCCTTGGTCAGATGCAGTTTTAGCCCCTTCAAATCTACCATAAACCCCAGTTATTCAAGCTGGTCTTTGAAGAAGTGAAATTTATAGGGTTTAAATTTGATTTTTGCCTCAGCGGAATACCTCTTCTAGATGGTCAAGGTGATAGAAAAAAGTTCAGAAGAAAATTGATACCATCGAGATAGATGAGGATGCACAACAGCTTCAGGTCAACAAGGATAATGTCCATGGCTCGTTGAAACTTAGCCAAGGCGTTACATAGCCCTTGAGGCATATAGGTCAGTTAGAAAATCCCCTTGGATGTGATAGTGGCTCATTTCTCTTGTTCCATCACAGGCAACTCGATTTTCCAATAACCCAATATCAGATCCATCACCAAGAAGTAGCAAGCTCCTTCTAACAAATACAATGCATCATCAATCTGAGGCAATTAATATGAGTCCTTATTAGTAATATTGTTGAGCTTTTGGTAGTCTATCACCACCCAGTTGGTACCATCCTTCTTTTTTACAATCAGAATGGGCAAAGTTTCCGGATTCTTTGATGTTTTGGCATCCCTTGCTCCAGCATCTTTTCAATTTTCTTGGTAACTACTTTCTCAGCTTCCCTATATTGGCGGATCAACTTAAACCTGATGGGGGATGATTCCCAATGTCCAATCAATGGACACCCCAAGTGCACCCTAAATTGAGTTAATCGATAGCAAAAATATCCCTATATCTGTTAAATAAGCTATTTCTTGGTCTTTTTGTCCTTCTGATAACCCTATTGAATTTCTCTCACAGTACCACTGTCATTATGATGGGCTGCGGCTCGATGGTTAGACCAAATTCATCTAGCAACTCAAACTCATGAACCTGGAGGACCTCCTTCACTGAGGGCAAGTGTATTTATGCAACTATTTGATGTCTTTGGATTTGAATTGGTTTGTGCTGTATATATGCTAACAAGACCTTGATCTCCCCAAGTCCAAAGATTATAATGCCAAGAACCATCTAGGCATAAGCTACAATTGCTGATAATGGCTAATGACCTCCCCATAAAGCCTGCTGGCACTTCCACCTTTAACTTAGCGTTTATTATTACTTGGTGTCCAGGGGGATGGAGATAGGTCCAGAAGCTCTGAGCGGCAGTCCTCAATATTCATATAATTGCTGGGGAAGGGCCCAGTTCTTTCTCTTTAGTCGATGGTAGCAACCCGAAATCACTCTGCCACTGTATGCAAGGTTATTATGTCCCATGTGCACCAGAACCTTTGGCACTCCTCTAGAGGTAAAGTAATTTGAGTTCCACTGCCCCAGAACTTTGAGGGTCTTTTCTGTCATATCAACGACAGCCACAAATTGTCACATTAAAACGGTTAAATTAACAGATCATATTTATTGTTTGGTAGCACTATTTCTGGGGCTACTTCGACAATTGACTCAAACTGAAAGGGTAGTGCGTTGTATGCTCCCTCAGGTCCGTGCTTTCCGCTCTAGTGTCCCATACACCATTCAATGTTCTACATCAGGGTTTAACGTCAATTTTGCCACCAACTTGGTGGAAACTATGTTGACTGGGGCGCCTATATCTATTATAGCGCAAACTCAATTTTTTGCTACAAAAATGTTACATCATGTACACTCAGAATAAGAAGAATATTGAATGTTTAATACATGGACATATAAGGTATCTCTTTTCCCAAGGAAACTCATAATTCCTTCACCAACTTTGGGATATAGCTTAACATTAGTTTCTACCGGAAGGGTGACATTTATACTTTAAAAGAAGGGGCATCTGCGGCTGGATTCAGCTTGACTGAAGAAGCTTGGTCGAACATTTGTATTGAGTATGGCTTCAGTTGCTCCTAAGGTCCTTTATCCGCCGCGGCCTTGGCTTGCGCCCATGTCACTATGTTCACTTCTCCAACCAGTTGCTGGTATAAAACCTGTCATTGTGTTGAGTGACTTCTGCTGGATATACTACAATAGATTCAGGTGGGACTTTTAGGGTTGGAATGACAGAGGTAGAGAGTCCCATCTCTACTCCGCTCCACCTTTTCCCTGGTAATATTGATCCTGTTGCACGTAGTGAACTTAATGGTCATTGGAACTCCATGCAAGGTAGCCCGGGCAACTAAATTCAAAACAATTAACCCCATAGAGTCTGCATCCTTGGTTCTCATAAGAAGGGCTGGGCCAATAGTCTGATCGTTTAAAATTGGCATAACCAGGGCCAGGTTGATATGATGATTGTTGATGATTGGCGTGATTAGGTCCATGTTGGCAGTTGGGCCGCTGACAATTTTTATAATTAGGGCTGAAGCAGAAGTCAAACTGCTAAGGTTAACTTTGTTGAGGGCGAGGCGCATGATTATTATAAGGCTGGGGGGTTACTAGGAAGAATCTGAGCAGGACGGGAGAATTTCTCCAAATAAGAAGGTCCAACAACGACAGCAGTATGTTTCTGCTCTGTATTTGGTGGAGGGAAGGTAGCTAATAGATGGCACAGAAATTGAACAATTTTGATCAGGGGTACGTCATCCTCCAAAATTGAAGTCATGACATTGTAAAGCTTGTGGTATGGCTTCACTTCGGAGGTCATTGCAATGCACACATTAATTCAGATAAAGTCCCTACCCAATCAGCACATGGACTTCCACCTTAAATACATCAGCAAATGTAGCGAGAGTCTCATTATGTTAGAATCCAATGGTCAAGAATCTAACCTTCCATTGTGACATCTTTGCAGTACCACCAATTAACTGCAGAACAGTATCCCTCACTTCTTGGTAGATAAAAACTTCTTGTTTGATTGCAGGTGAATTGGTTAGCACTTCCAAAATACAAAGCTGATATCAACAGTTTAGCTTTATGTCGATCTGAGGCTCCTTCCGCCACAAACTCAAATTTTTGAAGAAACCCATGGAAATTCCTATTGCGATCAAACAGAGGCAGGTTATTAATACAAACCTCCTCCTCCCGCTTATAGCTGAGAACCTTTGGAGCATACTGAGGGATGTGTTGAGGCCCATAAGTGGTATCTCAATGAGGAGCTGGTCTAGTGGCGGACGGGCTATCCATGGCTCTGGGGGTGGCGTGGGCCTTTTCAGTGGGCAGTACAGACATTACTTAAGAGAACTTTCTCTCTAATACATAGTCATCTCCAAAGCTGCCCTCATGGGTGTAGTAGCTCATGCTTCCATTAGTCTTATCCACAAAGAACTCATCAAGAATGACTACACCTGCCTAGTTAAATACCCCTCTTCCGCTTTGCCTTTACATTATGTCACCTCCGGGTGCAACACTAAGAAATTGCACAATTCAGTAGAGGCTAGTGATATTCCAAATTTTGCAGCAGATGAGGTGATGTTTAAGCCAGGTGAACAACGAGTGGTTGACACGAAAGTCACATCCCAAAGCCCCTCCAATCTCTTAAGTGAGGCAGACTTTGAAGGAGAAGTTCAGGCTCTCAAAGTACAGCCTATAAAAGAGAAGTCTACCTCAAACCCGTGGAGGCAGCCTTTTCTCATTCCAAGACTCATGAGAATCACTCTTCCAAGGATGCTATCCCTCGCGGACCTTGGTCTAAACCTTCACGCACTGAAAATGAAGAATTAAATGCTGGAAAGTCTAGCCAAGCAAAAACAGTGACTAAAAAAGGCCAAGCTGCCAATGAGTTCCAAGCTCCTCTACCTTCTTACCAAGTGTTGGATAGGGTTTTATATTACCACAATTGCTAACTCCCTAAGTGGCAAACTTGGATCAAACTGTGAGGGGCCATTTACCATCCTGTATAAGAGAGGAAATGAGTATTCTATAAAGTCTTTGGCTATAAGAATTATCATAATCCGGGTCATGGCCACTTCTTATGACCCTACACCCTCCCAACATTTTCGAGGGGTAATGTCAGACATTCTCCTTCTCAACTTAAGAAAAAGAATGTTGGAGGTATTAGTGCTCCCAAATCTACTACCCATGATTGGCCCATCTCCTGCCCAATCTTCAAATAATATTGTGGTTATTAATGATATGAGTACCAATAGCAAAAAGACCTTGGCAGATTCTCGGTGGAATTCTAACTATCAGAAAAATATGGTTTATCACAAAAATTGGCTTAAAAATGTAAAATAATAATAGGATTACTCTGACTTCTCAGCCAAATTTGAGGTGTTCAATATTGCACGGATCTGAGCCTCCGCAAGGTGAGAAGATTTTACCCATCCTTGATTGGGTACAAATTAACCAATCACTACCATATAGAATCCTGACCACCGCTGAGGTGAAGATTTTACTCGCTGGCGATTGGATACAATTCATCAAATCATTACATGGGTTGGTTTTGCCTCAAAAATTTTATCTTCAATCTGATAGGCTGAAAGCCTATATTTCCTAATTTAGATGACTCAGCTTCATATATTTTTGCCTCGAATACACATGGTCTCAAAATCCAAACTAGTTTAAATAGGAAAAACTAGTATCAAAGGAAAGGACCTTTCTTGGTTTTGCCCCACTTAAAGCCAATAGAAAACATAAAACTTCAACAAGCGTTATTTCATACTTTTATTAAAAAGTAATATTCTCACTCTGAAAAAATATTTGTGACATCCATCAGTGGATCCCACCAAGCTCTAAGGGCATGGAAGCACAACATGACAAGTAAAATGTAAGGTTGGCTATTATTTTAGGATTGGACCATTTCAAGAGAAAGTTGGGCTGTAAGGTATTTGGCTGAACACCCACATTACCATCCATAGAATACTAGGCGGCGAGCCTACTGAAATTATGAATCATGTGATATGAGTGGGATTTGGGCTTTCTGCAAAGTGGTAGTGAGGGTGAAAAGTTTCTAGTACTGGTATTATTTCATCATTGCGGAGATTTTGGAAATGTTTCACCCATGATTTCTCCTTTAACTGGAGTTAGCAAGTGGGATCATTCCATAATCTTAATATTTAAAGTACATTATACGTTTAATTTTTAAATTAAATCCTAAAAACTGGAAACTTTTATTTTCATTTTTTAGATGGGAAATAGCGTGTATAATTAATACAATACCCTACTACTAGCACGGTGATAGTTTTAAGATAAGTGGGGAGTTGGGCTTAGATAAGTAATGATTTCCAAGATTGGAACAATAACTAATTTTAAAAATCCAACTGGGGTTTCAAATGACGAGCTTTTCAATTGCATCAAGCAATTGAAATTTAATAAGCTACATTACCATAAAATAGCTTTACATTGTAAAGAAAGTTGTGTATTTTATTAATTGGCAAATGAAAATTATTAATTTGATCGAGTCCCATTTTTTACCTTTTACATTTAACTTAGGCCATATCTGTGATAAATTGATAAAATATTCACCTGGAATTACCTATTAAAACTATTTACATATGAGGGTACTTCTATTTGAACCCATTTTTTGTAAGGGGTGTTTATTCCTGTTATGCTATCTTTATTATTTATCTTAGTCAACACGAGCTGTCTATTTCTCTGAAAATATTACTATGCTGATTCATAAATATAAGTATTTGGGATCAAGAGTTGGATAAAGAGTATTCAGACAGGTATCTTCTGTCAAGCTCATCACAGTGTGTCTATATCCCCCTGCTTCTGATTATCGCACCAACCAAGTTGTGTTTCTTTGGTTCTAAGGGGCAAAGTTATGCCTCGGCAATATTGCAGCCCAAGTCTGCTACCTCAGGCAACCTGACAAACATATGCAGTCAGAAAAATGATTAAATGGTGCTGACACATACCCAATCATACTAGTTTTTAGATAAAGTCAAGGAATTTCCTCTACCAAAGACACATACAGACTGATGCTGAAGGCATCGACATAATTATCAATTCTAAGAAGCCTTCTGGTTTCTGATTAACAATGAAATCAAATCTAAACTACAAATATCTTACTATTGCAAATGTTTTCACAGCAAAAGAAAAGTTATACAGACAGCAAACTCTAGCAAACACTCAGACATGATATTAATGACATTATGACATTGTATTTGCATCAAAGTTCTATCAGAATTATAAGTCAATCAATAATGCAGAAGAGGAAACTTTATAAATGTGTTTGACAATCAATATCACATCAACTCATCTAATTTGTCTAGATAAAAAGGTAAGAACATCCACACTTTTATAGTTTGTCTAATATTAGCATTTAGATGCAACTAAAAGTGAAATGGTTACATAGATATATTTTCTGGATCTGGAAAGCCAAGAGCTTGTAACTCCCAAGATATGAGAAACTAGATCAACTTATACTAATGCAAAGAACATAAATATTAGTAGTTTGAGGGAGCAGAAATGATAACCACCAAAGAACACTTTCCTAAACTCTATTAAATGAGGCGAACAGACTTAAGCCAAAATTCTCCTACCTTAAGGAGCAAGTGTTGTATGTAGCCAGGTTCTGATATATTCAGTCCTTATATTACAATTTGTAAAGCTTGCAAGCCCAAAAAAATTATATGATTATTGTTACCTGTTTAAAATGATTAGTAACCCAGCACCACAAATGCAAAGTATCATTGGTGCTGCGCTGCCACTTTTGACGCGCCAAAGAAATACCATGAGCTTAGAAATTTTTTCTGAGGCCTAAAGTTAGAAAGGGATATAAGTAGAGCAAACGCCCACCACCTAAAAATTTGATATCTACTATATCATATGTCACTTTTATGAATAAAGTGCACTAAAATTCAAAGTATATTTTAGTGTAGCCAAGCTAAAGGTCTTCATCATGAATCTTTTAGCTGAAGAAGAATCAGTTAAGGTTATATTGAATAGAAAAAGAGAGTTACATCTTCAGGTAACACTTAAAAGTCCTCTTTCATGAAATATAACTGACTATCTTAACGTGATGATGATTTTTAGAAGAATCAGATTATCTGCCGCTGGCTTTTCATTAGATGGTTGCAGATGTGTATTTTATTTGAGACCTATTATTTGCAGAAGGGCAGAGAAGCTAAATTAAATCTAAAAGTATTTTGAATCCCTTCATTAAACAATTGAAGCAACATGTACATTTTTTACATATGGAGATACCCTGAAGCTAGATGGTATCATCAATGGTATTCATATAAGGACATCAAAGTGATTTAAATACACTTGTTTGTAGACCAGAAAACCTCACTAGGCAAGATTAAAAATTACTGAATTTTATAATTGAATAATATTAAAGTGTGCC
Organism: Massospora cicadina; assembly: GCA_022478985.1. NCBI lineage: Eukaryota > Fungi > Entomophthoromycota > Entomophthoromycetes > Entomophthorales > Entomophthoraceae > Massospora > Massospora cicadina. Next base: position 34,729 of record JAKSZP010009343.1, on the reverse strand, counting down.
TATAAGTATATTAGTGTGAATATGCTCATAGTTAGGAATAAGTATACAGAGTCTCTGATTAACATAGTTAATTAACTAACTGGTGAAAAAACTTGTACTTGCACCAGATTTAGATCATCACAAGGAATATTATTTGCAAGGACAAACTTGATCACATCAATAGAGCCTATAGGGCATTAATGCTGCTTTTTCTCTATAGTTGTGTCTATTCCAGCAATTATTTTACCATGCCAAAAGTACAATAATTTTGTTGGAGACTCATTTATTAAAATGTAAAGAATTAAGATAACTTAAAGGATCATTTTGGAGATAATTTTATAGAACATTCTGCTATATTAACAAAAAAGTTTTGTGTGGGGCAATGGAACCTCTGGTTGAAGGTATTCCTATCCTTAATTTCCCTCATGATTTTGAGGAAGATTAAAAATATAAAACTGAGGAATTCGCTTTGGTGTGAGCTGCACTTGCATTATTGCGGCAAAAACTTCTCTTTTTGACCCCACTTATCCTGAACCTGCCAGCGCATCAAGTCTTTCACTTTTGTGCCAGCACTCATCACTTTTGCTGAGCATCAGCTTGCTCAAACGTTCAGGCGATGGACACTGCTGGCCTCAAAAATGAAGAAAACCCACAACTCTCCTTATGCCTCATGTTGCTGATACTCTCACCCCAATGCCGTCTGCCATGGTCCACCAGCTAAAGCGGACGCTGGACAAAAGTTTCCCCAAAACTTTCTCCCCTTCTGATAAGGCTCCCTAGGCTGTTAGCTGAGGTGTCATATTAAAAAATAATATTTTCTGATAATCTCTTTGTTTGGCCCTTTTGAAAATAAAGATGCGTGGCGGCTCTTTTGGGTTAGGCACCACTAATGATAAAAAAAGATGCGTGTCAGCTCCCCCTTTTGGATTGGGCATCACTAGTGCTAAAAACAAAAAGAAGCGTTGTGCCTCATAGTGTACTAGTTCAGCTGATTAAAAAGTAACTTGTTTTCAATCTGGGTGTGGCAGTGCACAGTATAGAGCCAGAATGTCATAAGCACAGTCAGGCTAGTGACTTTGAGGTGGGACGTTCTAGGGTTTGTGTGAGGGAGCAAACTGTTCAAAAAACAATGGCTTTTATTTCATTTGGTGTTATCATTATAATTGATCAGTTCAGGCAGGCACTTGCGCATCAGCATAACTGATGGAAGACTAACTATTAAGTACTATTGAACGCTCAGTAATATTCTTAAAATTGGCGGAGATAGATACAACCTTATTCTGTAAACTTGATTCTCACATGATTAACTCTTCCAATAAATTAACCCTACTTTGTTTTTAAAAGTAATACGCACAGAAACTAATAAAGTATGTAATAAAAATTTCTGATCAACTGATATGACAAGATGAGGTTTCTTTTACTTCATCTTGAATTTTTTAAAACTTTAATAAGAATGAACTAGACCAATTTTTAGATGCGAACATTAATAGAAAAATGGCTTAAAACAAGAAAAGATAGAAGTTAACTGCCCTTAAAGTTTTTGTAACTCATAGCCTTGTGACAGGAAAGGTGTTCTGGATGTTTCTAATTTTTTCAAAACGTCTGGAAGTTCTCCTTTGGTGTTCTACAGTAGTGTCTTTGTGTTTTGTGCCATCATTAGATAGATCAAGCTCCTGAAAATTAAGTTGGAATAATAATAATATGTTAATATCTAAGTTTCAGGTAGCTGACCTCTCAAAAAATGTTTTAAATTTTTGATCTAATGATTTTGGATGGTCTGAAATGAGCTTGGGTCTCGCCTTGGCGTCAAAATTATGATTATCATCTGACGTCCAAGAGGTGTTCTTAAACAGAGGTTTTTTTAACTTTTTTGCTATTAAAACTCTGATATTGATCTGATATCTTTCAATGAGCTTTCAGTATTTTTAACCCATCTTACTATTTAAATTTAAAAATGGATTGATCTGTATACTCAGATTATGCTTCCATTTAAAAATTTAGTTTGAATTCTATGCATCGTTGTCTATATAGGTTATTGTGGGTCACTCATATTTAGGGTTGAATACTTGGTTGTTATTCTTCCCTAGGCAGAGATAGATTACTACTTTATACTATGGCAGGTATCATGGAATTACCCCTCCTAAAAGACAAAATATATTGAATATCTAATGATATTTTTAATTAATTAAGCTGTAAGTACCCTAGGTGGCTTAACATCTTATAATTTACATAATTCTCTGCATATAAAAACTATAGCCTGTTTAATATATATAGGAATTTAACTTATCTGGGTTTTTGACATGATAGAATAAAACTGAGTCCAATTATTGGAAGTTTATTAGCTGAGTTTGAATTCTACTGCCCTTTTGACAGCTACAATTCAGATTTTAATGTTCCGTTTGGCCTCATGATCTAGACTAGCTTATCAATCAGGACTAGTAATTTTCATGAGGAAATTTTTATATGGTCAGCGTCAAGTTTTAGAGCCAACAGGAAATGTAGGGCAGCTTCTTGTCCATACAAAGCTTCATATAGTGACATCTTTTTAGTACAATGGTAACTTAGGCTGTAGGAAAACAATGCTTATGGTAGGAAAATGTTCTATCTTAAAGCGTGAATGATTTTAAGCTTTTTTTAGTTTAAATGCAATAGTGACGTTGACTTTTTCAACATTGCAATTGGTTGAAGGCGTTTAGGGTGTGACATTTCCGTTTAACCCCAGTTAGATCCATCATCTTGCTAAAAACGTCTGAGATAAGGTGTTGTCCATTGTCTGACAACAAATCTTCATGGGACCCAGGCTTAGTAATCATTTGGTTGTAAAGGAATTTCGCGGGCAGTGATGCTATATGCTATAACAGCAAAGCCCGTGACCCACTTAGTGAAGTGGTCAATTGCAATGATAATGAACTGGTTTCTGTTGAAGAGTTTGGGAAGTGGCCACATAACTTCAATTAGAACGTTTTTGAAGGGAGAAGTTGGTAGTAAAGGCACAAAGGCAAAATTTTATAAAGTAGGATACTTCTGGCATTTCAACCCTCTTATTTCAACTATATGACATCAATATATGAGGATCTTATGGTCTTACATCCACCATTTACAATCAAGGATACTCCCCCTTGCCTCTTCAGTTGTATTGAACCCACCCACCAGTGACCTTGAAAAAAACGATCCTAGTGGTACCATCCCCTGCAGCAAGACCCCCAGTGTCTGGGTTTGTCACCATTTGGTTCATTATCAGGTTTCTTTTCACACTCATCCTACACCAATGATTTATTGTTTTCCAATTCATGGCTCCCTATAACGTCATATGTGCGGCAATGCCTCTAGCATTCTGGCTTTCTTTTTGGGTGCTCACGCATTCTAACTGGCAGGACGATCTAAACTTCTTCTTCCATTTTCATGACATGTGAGGTGCAACTGGAATCGGCGTACAGCTCCTAGAGGGTAAGGTAGAGCCTGAAATGGCATCCAAGACTACTGTGTGGATAGTCCACATTGCAATTGCTACCACTAAGGCTCAGAGGGATAGTTGTACAGGAAAATCAAAGACATGGCGAAAATGTCCTTAGATAGGCTGAAGGGCTGTGTTTGCTCCTAGCAAAAGAGATGTTGAACCTCGCACCAGATCACTTTTAATGGAGGTCACTCTTCCAGGCGTGTACCAAAGTCCCATATTGGTCACACACAACACATGAGGAGTGTGATGCGTTGGATCTCTTGGAAGTACAATATACCCATTTCAAGCAGCGCCACACTTGGGAACAAACATGCAGCTGCAAAGAGGGTGATAGACGTAATTCCAGATGGCTTTCTGGGTATCTAGGGAGTAGGGGATGTCCAACATGTCCAGATAATTCATTATAATCATGATAGAGGACCTCCTTGGTATCAAACTTTTCAGAACGGCTTGTCCTTGTACTTCCTGTGTGAAGCATGGAGTAGGGAGAGCCCTCTGGGCGGTGTGCCCACTTATGAAAATCCTCCATACAGTGTTCAGCATGGAGAGGAAAATTCATTTGAAGTGGGGCGACATCCCATGCAGGCCTTCAGCATAGGGATGTGAGTCAAGATATTTTAACAGAGAATGGGGTGGGTAGGATTGCTGATTCCCAGGGCGCAGTAAAATTGGAGCGGGCTGCACGTGAACAGTGTTGGGCTTGGAGCGTGATGTTGGTGACTGCAGCAATCCAGGTGTCAAGTATTCTGGCAGCATGGGCCTCGAAGTTGAGCAGGGCAACTACACCACTATGGCGAGGGCCAAACAAGAAATCCAAGCGCACTGGCGGTGGGCGGCTAACCAAAGCCACCCTTGCAGGAGGGCGCATAATGGGTCAAGAAAGATGAGGAAAAGGCGAAATTATGGGGCACATACCAAACTTTAGATAGGAGCCTAGAGTTGCCATAACAACCCTATCTGTGAGGGAAGTTTGGTGAGCTCTGAGAGAGGCGATGCGCTTTGTGACATTATCCAGTATATGGTGCTCCATTACTGACAAGGCGTACCCTCCTGCCTCCAGCCACACACCCAAATGACGTACCAGACCAATATGGGTTTTGGCATGAAAGGGAGCACAATCGGGGTGGTGTGGGGTGGGCAGGCAAGAAAACCTTTGAGCTGGCTGCTGAAGCAGGCAGGAAATGGAGTGCTGGTGACCAGCGGGCTTGGAAATGCCCAAGGAGAATGATTTCGGTTTTTGATGCATTAAGTGCAGCGTTACTTACCTTGGAGTAAACCTGGATAGTAGCTGCAAGTGCATGTGCATCTTGGTTGTTATAGACTTCAACCACACAATCATCAGCAAACGCCCACATCTTAACTGGTTCTTGGACTTGCACATGTACACCAGTAAGATGGGCATTCACGTTTTGTAAAATTGGGTGAGGCTGAAGTCATGCAAAAGGGGGCTAAAGGGTCCCCTTGGAGGAGAACCCTTTGAGGCTGAACCACATCAGTGAGAAAGCCAGGGCCACGCACAGCCATTGTGCAGATTCCGTAAGCAACATCACCCAATTAATTAACTTATGGGTGAGGTGGAACTTGTGGAGGAAGTCTTTGAGGTAATATCAGTTGACTCTATTAAAAGCCTTCTGATGGTCCATAAAAACAAGTGCACCTGTAGCCGTGGATCAGCAGAAGTTGGCTTCAGTGTGTATGTTTATTTAACCAAGGTAAGCTGACCAGGGGATGGACATTATCAAACTAAAACTAAAATAATATAAATAATAACGATTCAAATTAAACACTTAAAATGGACAGATCAATTGAATCATACCTAACAAAATATCCAACCAGGTGATCAGCGAATAAGGCTATCCCTCTATGGTGGACGGGGAGGGGGATCAGGGGGCTCGTCTTCAGCTGCATCCATCTCATTCCAGAGTAGGGTGCATGTTAAGGCATATAGTAAGGGTGTGGGGGCATCAGCGGCGAGGGGTTTGATATCCTTGATGACTGGAATTTCCGAATAGTTGCCAGCCATCATTATACCAACGATGTATTTGCCCAAAGCATCTTCAGCTTTGAGGCGGGTGTCTAGGAATTTAACAAACGTGGTAATGTTGGTTCTGGTTATTTTTGCTTTCAGATTCCGTGCTACTGTTACCACGTTCTAATGGCTTCAGTGACATTTTTTGTAGGGTTTTCATGTTGATCTTACTTTGTGCTTTAAGATTTAGGGGATGATGGGAGGTGGAATTCCTCCTGCGAGTGCAACCACAGATTTTGAAGCAGCTTTGTGAAGCGGATGGCAATCTGGTGTGGCGATTGCTTCTACTGCAAGCTGGTGGTCACTGTAGAATGGTTTGGCGTTAGGTTGTGGGACATATTTCTGAGTTGGGAATTTTTCATCCCATTCTGCATTACAGAGTCGGTCGAGTTGCAGCATCAGTTCTTCAATGACGTTACCTAATTTGTCAATTTCATCCAATAATTCCCATGGATTTTGGTTGAATTAGATTGGGGAATCAGCGTATGGCTGAGTTTTGTTTGATTCATTTGTGGATGCATGGGATCAAACTGGGATCCAATCCAAAGTTTGGTTGGATGAATTATTTGTGGCATTAAGGCAATGTGGGTTCTGATTAGTGGCTGTAGGTGCAGCTGCAGCATCAGGCATTGGAGGAAGGGAAGGTAGGATTGCACCTCATGTCAGAGTTGGCGTGGGGTGGGCAGTGGATTGGTGGGCAGTTGGGCAAACTTTGGCGTTGACAGAAGTTTCTGAGTATGGGCATTTATGTTTTATGTGGTCTAACTCAAAACAGGATAGACAAATCGTCCGTCCGCCCTCAACGCGGGGCCAGAACAGATGGTCAGGGGCAGATGAGATGGTGGCATGAGGGGGAATTGCTAAAGAGATTTTTGTAAATTCAAGGCTGATTGTGGCGTACGCCTGAGGCCCAGTGAGGCGTGTGGCCCCATTTGGGACCACAAATTGTAAGATGGGGTGGCGCCATAGGCTGCTAAACCTTCCATCAGCTCCTGGTGAAGCACTTCGGATTGTGAGGTGGGTGGGCAAACCAGTGAACTGGACCACCAAGGTGATGTCCGTTGGGAGCTGGGTCCAAGTTGTTGGGAGGGGAGTATTGTTAAAAATTAATGGCACCATTGCCGCAGTGGCTGCATTGGCTTCACAGGGGAAGCTGAGATCAAAGTACCCCTTATAGGGGCGGAAGTCTATAAAACAGTCTGGTCTCATCACCGCCTGAGCCATTTTGATAATGGCTTGGTTGTTGTAGGGGAAGAATTTCCTATACTGACCCTAAAGCCGAAATGCATGTTGCTATGGGGGAGCACCAGGGGACAGCGGGGCACCACTTGGGTTTGGGCGAGATGGGCATCGAGATCCTTGGGAGGAACAAATCATCCCAAGGGTTTGGAATGACTGGGCGAGCCAGTCTGAGCGCGTTTTCCTGTTGGATGGAAAATGGAGGGGGGAGTTTCGCTGCTGCCCCACACTGGGACAGTTGACGGGGATCCAACAACATCAGAGCAAGACTTCAGTGTGTGATTAAGTGTTTGCTTTTAATTTAACAAAATTAATTTGCTTGGAAATTTACGCCGAGCAGAGAGAGAGCTTTCAGTGTGTATGTTGTCCCATATAATCTGCTTGGAAATGAAACAAAATGCTCATAGGAAATGATATCAAAGGCAACTTCCCCTAGGCGGTTGGCCATAATTTTAGTAAATAATTTAGTATCTGTGTTAGTATGTGATATAGGGAGTCAGTTGCCAAGTCCAGCTTATCCCCTTTTTTATACAGCGTTATTGTGAAAGCCTCCTGGCCCCAGGAAGGAGGCGCGTTTCTAACAAACACCAATTCATTGAGGCAAGCATAAAGAGGAGAAGTAATTAAAATATTTCTTGTAGATTTCATAAGGAATCCCATATGGACCTGGGCATTTCCTGTATGGTGCACCACAAATGGCGTACCAGAGTTTGTCCCCAAGAAATTAAATTCATCAACTACAGATAATGGGAAATGGTGCAGATATGTGCACTTTTAAGAAATTCTTCAACTTTGGTTGGTTCAACTGGATTGGAGCGATACAACTCAGAGTAATAGATTTGAACTTCAATTACCACTTCATCTGGAGTATCTGAGATGGAGTGGTTTGGCCGCGTCACCTATGTGCAGGCCAAGATCTGTCATGGTGCGTAGAATTTTCAGAAAAATTAGGTGGAGCACGTGTCACCTGCCATTATATTTTTTGCCTTATACTGCACACAAATGTGATGTTTGTGTTGCCTTACTAGTGCGTTGAGGTGAGCGTACACCTCTGCCCACTTGTGACCCCATACCAGGCTGTAGCCTGCAGCAGGGACATTAGATTCCAGATGGTCCACTTTAGCAACTGTGTTCAAAATGACTGCCAAGGTAGCCCCGAGAGCAATATGATTATATGTGACATGCCTGGTGGATGGTGTTTGCTTTGAAATTTAACCAGGTTAAAAGTGGGTCCACACAGAATGGTGTAGTGAACTTTGGTGCTGAGGTTTCAGTGTCCACCCATGAGGAAAACCTGGGTGACTTGATCTAACTGGGTAAAGTTTGCACCACTATGGCACCTGTGCCACTGGGTGCAACAAAGAGATGGAAATTGACACAAAACTGTGGAAAGAGAAATTGACTTTTGTTGTCATAAAGTGTGCAACCTGAGACCAAAAGTTCAACTAGGCAAGAATAAGGTCAATCTGGGACATCAACCTCATCTGACTGTTTTGCACATGGGGATTAGACATGTTGGGGAGCAGCGATGCATTTTTAGGTATGGTATCAAAAAAGCCCAAAATTGGATTTGAGAACGCGTAGTTCAATGTGCCTCTATGGGGAGGGGGCAGGAGTTGAAGGCCAGCATTCAGTGGCTAGGTTGTCCCAGCAGTTCATATCTCCCACCACAAATGAGTCAGGGGAAGCGGGAGGGGAGTAATGGCTGAGAGGAATTCCCAGCGAGCCCACGCACAGATTGGGGCATAAATATTAATGAAACCAAGTATTAAATCATACTAAAAGGACACTACAAGCACATAGCCATTGAGGAACAAATTTTTAGAAATTAATTTAAAATTGTGGGTCATACATATAAGCACCCCACAACTCAGTGACAAAAAAGAGAGGGAGGTGAGGTGCATGGTTGCCCATGTTTCCTCTGCACCGTGTGGATAGTGAGTTTCCTGAATGGCCAGGATGTCTACAGGAAATTATTTTTAAAAACTCAGTTTCCTAGCCTGGGACGGTGAGGCCTTGAGTTCAGAAAAAGTTCAACATCCCTGTTGCAATTTTAACCAGATGGATTCCTTACTGTATCAGAATTAGTGGTTTCTGTCAGTCAGGTGTAATTGCCAGCTAATCGCCTAATTTGGTATTATTTAGTGATATATATTTATTGAGTTTAGTTTTGGTGGAAGCTTCATTCCCTGCCAATATGCCCTAAAAGATTATTGTAAGAGTTTCCAGTGGAAAGCTGATAAATCTGTTATGAATCAACTGAAAATAGTTTCACCGACTAATTTGTAGCAACAGCAACTAATGCCAAGGATACTTAAAGTTCTATTTAATTACAAAGATATATACAATCCACCAGCTACTTATGTTGAGGATGGATTGACCTAATATTATTAATTTAGTGATTGATGAGTGGATCTGGAGGGAATCACTAAGAAGTATGAATGAATGGAGTTTACAATCTGATAGAGTTCTGGCATCAATGTGGCTGATGGGTTTTCCAGTATTGATTGGCCAGAGTGTACTTGGGCGCAGTAGCCCTGAAAGTAGTTTAAATAGTCGTTCATTCCCTCCTAATAAACATCTTCTGTTTTCCCTTCTTTCCTATTTGTTTGAAGTAGCTTAGAGCAACTAGAAAGATGAAGGTGGGACAGGAGATCCCCGATAGGCATGGGTGATCACACCTGGAGTGGCTGGTGCTGACAGCTCTCATACCTCCTCCCTATGAGAATTAGCGGGAAGCAGGCCAGTTGCCTATCAGTAGATGCGCTGACTGGCCGCCAACCTTACGGGGTGCAGCGTGGGAGTGCCATAGCTGCCCAAGATGGGGGATGGACTTGCTGGGGCATGCCCAGATAGGTTAGTGAAGGGTTGTGAGGGTGGGTCATTGTGGAAGTGCCAGAGCCACCCAGTAAGGGGGCAGGACTTGCTGGGGCACACACCAAGGACACCTAGGGCTAAAGGCGAAGCTGTTGGTGGTTAGTTGGTGGGTTGGACGCGGACTTGTAGGGTTTGGTATTTAAATGAAGGCGAAATGGAAAAGGGCTAACCAGTCTTCATACTGGTTGGCCGGGCACACTAGCGGATCCCATGGTCAATTTTGCAACGGTCACTATTGTGAAGGCTCCCCTCATCACACCTTAGGTGCTAGGGGAAGGGCCCCCTTGGCCTCCCTTTGCCACTTTCTCAGCAGCAGCAGTGGACCTCATATAGTGCTTTTTTGCAATATGCAGGTTTAAGGGATTCCATCACTTTGGAATTAGTTGTGGTTTTGGCGTTCTTTTTTTGTTAATTTGGTATGAATTTATGCATTGCTGTGCTCCTGTGGTACTTCAATGGAGTTAACAAAAATTTGGGAGGAAAGTTGGTGGTAGAATTAGTTCAATTGAGGCATATCAATATTGTTCAGGTAAATCCAACTCCCCTCATTAGGTCATCAGGTTGGTTAGCCAAATCTGATTGGTGAAGGGATTTACAAGCCGCTTTGGCAGTGATTGATTCAATGTCATCCTGGTTCTGGGCAGGTGGGATCACGGATGTGGCCATGGCTGCTACCTTGGCCGCTGCTCTACAGGCCTGCTTAACCTTCTTATGCTCTTGCAGGGACACAAGTTTGACCTGAATGTAACACCCTTGCATGCCCCATGGGAAGGCGTTGTTGGTGTCTATAGCTGGTTCATAATGGGTGTCTGCACTACCCATTGCATCAGGGGAAATTTCTTTTTGTGTTATGCCCTCCTTGGCAAGGCAGGTGAGCCTTGTGGCTAAAAGCGTGACAAAAGGTGCAGATAGGAGGCGCACAATCCAATGTTATTTGGAACAAGCAGGATTCAGCCTGGCAATAAACACAACTGCAGTGTGGGAGACATTGGTTAAATCTTTCACAATGCCTGCAGATGGGATGATCACAGCAATCACTTTGCCTATGTACAGTTCTGTCATGAGCGTAAAGCGTTGCATTTTGAAGGAGTGAATTTACTCATAAGCCTAAAGCCAAGCCATAAGGTGGTGCTCCAGCACGGTGCGCTTAATATTTTTAGGAAGAAAGTTGAACATAACGAAAATTTGGTTAGACTTGATCCATTGAGTGCACTTTGTCTCACCCATTTACATCTGGGAGGTCTACCACACGCACCTGTGCAGCTTTGTCCGCTGCAATTTTATTTTTTCAAACCTGAGATCTAACTAACCATAGGTCATGGATTGCGGTGCTACATATACTGCAGCCAGAAAATGATTGTGCACATCTCCACAGAACTTTTCTTAAACTACCATGTGATTAGTATCCAGGAATACTTGAACACCGTGATCCACTGATAACAGGGGCTAGGAATGCGGAGTATTGAGGAACTGGTTACACTTTGCTTGCCAGGCTAAAATCTCCATGGAATACTAACCGCTGGTTTTTTTGTTTTATCTAGGCACCGGTGTTGCCAGGACATTTAAGAATTTTAAATGGTGCAGAGCCTGATTCTGTGCCCTTAACTTTAGTACCCAAATGCTACCTGTTATTGGGCGTACATTAATCTCCTTAAAGGGATTATTAAACTCTCCTAGTCTTGAATTAAAAAATTTTCAGTTAGTGATTGCAACAAGAGAAAAAAGTCTAATGGGAACAAAATTTTTGTTGCATTGATAAAAACACTTGGTCTTAACTTTTTCTGTGCGCTGATTTCATATATGAAGCTATATTCTCTGCAAGCTACTTTTTGCAATCCTAGTTTAGAATTTTTCATGTTAATTATAATTGTAAAATTTTTAGCAAATATCTCCAACTTACAAATGTGATATATTATCTTACTAACTTTTGTGGTGATATGCTAAAGTCATTTAAACACAAAAAATGCAATGGAGTACAGTTATGAATACAGTTTTGAAATGCAAAGGAATAAAATTATATATCTTGAGCATTAATATAACATATAACTCTATTAAATACAAACATATAATTTTTTACTATACCAGTGATATATACATACAGATGGAAGGTGTTAGCAATCTATGCAGCAAAGTGACATAGATGACATGCAAAACTCATTCAGGAAAGAATTTTCACTTGTAGCTCTTGTTCTAGACTTGCTCAGGACAGTCTGTTAGTAAATTGGTAGATAAAGTTTAGACTAGCCTTCCATTCAGGATGCAAAAACACCCAAAAGGTGAGCCAAAATGCCGGGGGAACTTCTGCTCAAACGACGTTCAAATGGGCTAGGATTTTAAGTAACCAAAGAGTTCTGACAGGCTGCAAATGTAAAAAGCAACCCAGCAAGAATCCAGGCTGCTGCCCCAGGACCTATGGAACTGGGCATAGGAAATTGTGGGACTGGATTGGGTGATTTGGACTTCCCCATGGGGAACTGGGTATGGCAACATTGGTGAGGGTGCAGATCCTTGCCTAGAGTGGGGATAATTTTGTATATAAAATGCTGAGATCCTGGTGGCAGATTGCCTCGGAAATTGGGGAAAGTTACAAGAATTTTTTAACATGGTGAGCCCAGTTGACTGCAGAAGGCAACAAGGTCACCGCATGACTGTGCTGGCCCAGTCATTGCACGCTCCATAATTCAAAATTTGAGGTGTAGCAGGGTTCTGGTATAGAATAATGTTAGCTAAAAAGGTTTTGAAGCATGTGAATTTTTATGATTTTAAATAAAGAGAATCAAATGTCAATCTTTCCAGTGTGGTACAACATTTTAAATGGTTGGTCTGTTGGGGAACGTTTAAAACACACAGGAATGGGGCCCTCTTGGTTAAACCTACCCTGGCGGAACTTTGATGGAGGGGACTTAATTTAATTGGAACCAACTCTGAAAGTGTTAGCAGTAGGATGAGTCATTATCAGTTCAAGCTCAGATGCTGAATTTCATATTTGGCATGATCCAATTGTTTTGAGTGATGGCATCTTGGCTGACAGGTAATGGGAGCTTCCCAAAGCCATCCCGCTTAGGTGAGGTCCCAAGTGGTTGGGAATGGGTTTGGTGTGCCCAATCCACCCGCACCCAGTTGCCCTGGTGTCCGTTTGACTAGGCATAATTTAAAAGATGGAGATTTTGACGCTATCAGAGAGGGTCCAGTGCTGACAGCTATTTTTACTAAAGACTCAATGCTGTCAGTGGGTTTTACCAAAGGTTCAGTACTGTTCACTTTATTTACTGAAAATACCCAGCTTTTGGGCTTTGTTGATAATGGTTTGGTGCTGTTGTCCAATGATAATCAAGACTCATCACTGTTGGTCACATTTGTTCCCTTTTCCCCATGCGGATACCAACTCTACAACAAATTGACACAAATTGCCTCAATACATCATACCAATTCCTCAGTTGTTAGTACTGGTATAGGACAGGAATTCTCAAATGGTATGCTGTGATCCACCACTCATCCACCACATGGGCGAGTTTATACTGGGAGATGAGAGGGGCAGGTAGCCTTCTTGGACCTTTTTTGGATATGAAAGGGAACACTACCCAATCCAAGTGGAGGGGATGCTCCCACAGACTTACAGTCTTGTTTAATGCTCAGAAGTAGTCTTCCATCATATGCAAGTCCCATTGCCATTGTTAACAATCTTTTATTGTCTTCAGGTATTGATGGAAGCGTTCTCCTTGCTCATCGCTAACATCCCCAGGTTTTCAGAAAATTAATTAGGAGGGGTATTCAGGAAGTGCATCTTAATACTCATGTTGCCTATAAGATTGTAGGGTGTATTTAGCATTCATTGAACCGGAAGTACATAGCTTTCTGTTTTCTTGTTAGTAGGAAGTTGTTAATAATGCTATAAAAGACATCCATGTTACTCTCTCCTTTTGATCCATCTTCTTGACAAATTCCTTATTACATATAAAGGATAAAATGTGATTACCATCAATCACACAAGTTTTTATTTTACAAATGAAAGATTAGGAAACACAGAAACAATGTGTTGAAAACTTTCATTTCAGTGAAGCAAAAATTTATAACAATAATGAAAATATTATTGTATGAAAACTAGAACATTCATGTAAAAACCAAAATCTGCAACATTAATTAGAACTCATATTGTATGGAAACTAGAGCATGCACAGGGAAATTGACTTCATATTTGCAATTGGTGATGCCAAAATACATAGAAACAGTGATAAATCTCATAAAAATACTAAATATCTTTTGTTCCCCTATGGCATTAGATAAGAATTAAAAACAACTTTTTAACTTTAGACTGTTTTTCTCTTGAGATTAGAGTTGGAAGGATAAGAGATCTTTTGTCAATCTTATTGTTTTCTCCACGGAATCTGCGTGATGAAAAAAAAACTTTGAACCTAATCCTAAGTTAAGTTTCACAGAAGTGCAAGAAAAACTGCTAAACATAATCCTAGATTAAGTTCTACCAAAGAGGAAAAAAATCCTATCAATATTTCAAACCATTAAAGTTAGTACAAGCACCAGTTTTGCGTTGGACCTTATAACCATCTTGTCTATCAGAAGCTCAGCTAGAGTAATAATATCATACTATTACCAAATACAATTGATTATCAACATTTAGACAACGCACATACAAAAAACTTTGTAGTCAAATAAAGGGAGCAGAAGCAAATACTATCTAAAAATATTAAACAGCTCACAAAAATTCCGTAATGGTTTTAATAAACGTTTAATGATTGGCTGAGTGAATAACTTAATTGGGTTTAATAAGTTGGTGGCGGTTTTGGTTGTTTTGATAAGTTTGGTTTTATTTTACCAAGAAGTTGTTGATTAGTTGATTTGGTATGACTGATGGTTTTAGATAAGAAGTTTAGTGGTTTATCTATGATATCAAAAATAACTAAAATACTCAGTTGAAATCATTTGTTTATCAAAGCTGAGCAACTCTGGGTAAAACCACCCAATTAAATTAAAAATAATGATTTGAATCAACTGGTAAGCTATAGAAATACCATAGCAAAGAACATGTATTCTGCTAGTCATAGATAAACTACTAATCCACTTAGATAAAACCATCAAACGCACCAAATCAACCTAATCATCAACTGCTTGGTAAAACTAAACTAAACTAATTGAAATAATTTAAAAATCATTAACTTACCAAAACCAATTAACTTATTAATCACTCAATTACTAACCGCTTACTGAAACCATCAAGCTTATTAATCAACCTAAAACCACCATTCAATTGGAAAACCACCTAAACCATCAAATCCGCCCAAATATCTAAATGCTCAGCCATACCGCTATACCAATCACCATTAAAATCATATAAGAAATTTACTTCTTATATCTAAAACTTTTTATTTTAATAGAATGAAAATGGTTGTAAAATTCAAAAACCTTTATGGATGTGTGCAAAACACTCACTGAAGTTTCATCACAATTAGATGAATGGTAGAGGAACGCATACTTTACAGACAAACAAATATTCATTTATTTTAAATTTATTGTGGGGAAGGCCAACCATGGGACGGACACTTCCAATTATGACTCAGGACAGATAAACTTAGTACTGGGGGAGGCACCCCAGAGAAGCGATGCTATCTCTTGTTGCCAGCGGGAACGCCACTTATTGGGAGGGGAGGGAACGTGTGAAGGGGCCGTAGCCACTATTGAGCACGTGTGGAGGAAGGGGTCTGATTTGATGAACCAGACTGGGAACCAGGAGGAGACCAGCTGTCAGCAATGCGGTGGGAGGTATCCAAACATCCACGCTTGAAAGTGGTCCGCCAAATGAGACCAGAATCTGTGGACAGTTTCTGGGAGGGTGGGGGTGGAGCCTGCGATGGCATCTAAGACAATCGTGTGGATGGTCCACATGGCGATTTCAACCACCAGAGCACAGAGGGAGGGTGGAAGGGAGGAGGCCATTGATGAAGCAAACATATCTCTTGACAGACTGAAGGGATGCGTTTGATCCTGGCCCAGCAGACGTTGGACTTTGCGCCATATCACTTTAGAGGTGGGGCACTTCTCCAGGCGGTGGAACAGCGTTCCATACTTGCCGCACATAACACAGGATGAGTGTAAAGCGTTAGAGCGCTCAGCTGTATGATACACCCACCTCAGGCTGCGACACACATAGGAGCGGACTTGAGGCTGCAACAGAGGGTGATGTACATATTTCCAGATTGTTTTTTGGGTCTCAATGGAATAAGGGATGTCCATCATGTCCAGGTAGTCCACCCTGGATAGGACATGGGGCCGAATGGGGATCACGCCATCATGGATGGGTAGCCCCTGTACCTCTTGTGTGAACTGAGGAGAGGGGCGGCCTCTTTGGGTTGTATGTCCATTAATATGAATTCTCCACTCTGCGCTCCGCATGGAGAGTAGGATTCATTTGTAGTGGGTTTTTGTCCCGTGAGGACCTGTGGCCAATGTGTGTGATGCGAGGTAGTTCATCAGGGAGTGAGGGTTCGATGGGTTGTTGAGGCTCAAGGCTCAGGAAAAGTTGGAGCGGGCTGCACGGGACCAGTGTTGGGATGGGAGTGTAGGAGCAGTGATGGCCGCGATCCAGGTGCCCAGGATCTTGGCAGCATGGGCTTTGAAGTCAAGCAGACCCATGCCACCATGATAATGAGGGCCAAACATGACCTCTAGCGCACTGGTGGAGGGCAGCCTGACCAAAGCCATCTTTGCAGCAAGGCATACAAGGATTTGAAGAAGCTTGGGGAGAAGGGGATGGCGTGGGCTCCGAACCAGACTTTGGATAGGAGCATAGAGTTGGCTAAAACAACCCTGCCAGTAAGGGAAGTAGGGTGGGCTCTGAGAGAGGTGATTCGCTTCATCACGTTGTCCAGAATACAGCACTCCATTACTACTGACGTGTATCCGCCTGCCTCCATCCACACGCCCAGATGGCGCACTGTTCTATGGTAGTGCGTGGCACGAAGGGGAGCGCCAGTGGAGCGGTGTGTTTTGAATTAGTAGGGCGAGGACGTGGGTGAGCAGATGGGCCAGGTTGGGAACTAATTTCTGGGGCCCAGCAGTTCTGAAACCGACCAAGGAGGATGATTTCAGTTTTGGAGGCGTTCAGTGCCGCGTTGCTTACCCTGGAATATTCCTGGATGAGAGCTTTAAGTGCGCGTGCATCTTGATTATTAGACACCCCAACCACACAATCATCTGCAAACGTCAATATTTTGACTGGGGCTTGGCCTGGCACATGGACCCCAGTGATTTGGGCATTCACATTTCGCAGTAGTGGGTCAAGGCTGAAGTTGTATAAGAGTGGGCTATGGGGGTACCCTTGTCGCAAGCCCCTTTGAGGGCGGACTATTTCTGTTAGGAAGCCAGGGCCACGCACTGCAATTGTTGCAGAAGCCCGTGAGCAGCATCACCCAGTTGATGAAGTGAGGGGGTAGGCGGAATTGATGGAGGCAGGCCCTTAGGTATTTCCAGTTTACTCTATCATAGGCCTTTTGTTGGTCCAAGAATACAAGTGCCCCAGAGGCTGTGGACTGACATACATTAGCCACAGAGTGCACGTTGTCCCAAATTGACCTTCTGGGGATGAAACCAAATTGTTCTGGGGAGATGGTGGCAGATGCTACAGTCCTAATTGGTTAGCCATAATTTCTGTTAAAATTTTGATGTCTGTGTTTGTTAGAGAAATGGGGCGACAGTTGGCTAAGTCAAGCTTATCCCCTTTCTTGAAGAGTGTGATGGTGAAGGCCTCTTGTCCTCCTGGTAAGAGGCGCATTTCCAGAAGGCTCTGGTTAAGTGAGGCAAGCAGAAGTGGGGATATATATTTGAAATATTTTTTGTAGAACTCATATGGAATGCCATCTGGGCCTGGGCATTTTCAGTTTGGCGCACCGCAAATGGCTGTCCATAATTTGTTTGGAGTGATTAAATTCATTATTTCTGGGTATCAGAAAATGGTGCAGATATGAGCTTGGTTGAGAAATTCTTCAACTTCAGCCAGATGAATTGGTTTGGCTCGGTACAACTCAGAGTAATATTTTTGCATTTTGATTGCCACTTTGGCCGGTGGAGCTGCAATAGAATTATCCAATATTTGCACCTCTATGCAGGCCACGCTCTGGCATGGTGCAAAATTTTTTTTAAAGAAATATGCGGTGCACTTGTCACCTTTAGTGATGCGTGTGGCCCTGTATTAGACACAAACCTGATGTTTGTGTTGCCTTTTGAGTGCGTTGAGGTGGGCGGCTGCCTCCGCCCACTTCCGGCCCCATGCAGGGCTGTATCTTGTGGCTAGAATGTTGGACTCCAAGTGTGCCAATTCTGCCAGAGTGCGTGAGATAACTGCCAATGTGGCTCATGAGCATCTGGAGGTGAGATGGCGAGAGTGGCAGATGGTGTCCTCTTTGAAAGTTGCCCATGTGGAAATGGGGTCCGTGCAAAATGGTGCAACAAACTTTTTTGCCAAAGTTGCCTCTTCCACCCACATGGAAAATCCTGGTGATGCGAGCTCAGGGGGGGGCAGATTTTGCACCAATGTGGGGCCTTAGCAACTGTGACAGGTAGGTGGTATGTTATCAAGACCAGTTAGTGGTCAGAGAATTCCATTTTTGTTGTTTTCAAGTGGGAGATTGGGGTTGGAATTTCACCAGCGTTAGAATAAGGTTGATGCGGGTCATGGACCTTAATTGGCCGTTGTAGACGTGGGGATGTGTCATGTTTTTGAGCAGTGGGGCATGTCGTGGCAGCGCATCCATTAACCCAAGGGTGGTTTTTAGAATGCATAGTTCAACATGACCCTGTTGGGCATGGGGTGAGGGAGGCCACTGATCCGTTGGTGAGGTTAGCCAACAGTTCATGTCGCTGGCTAGGAAAGAATCAGGGGGTACCAGGAGGGATTTGACCGATGAGAAAAATTCCTGACGCTTGTGTGCACCATTTGGGGCATAAATGTTGATGATTGCATGCGCTACGTCAGCCCACGAGAAGGTGACAACGAGCACTCAGCTATTTAGGGATGAATTTGAGGATACAAATTTGAAAAAATTATTTTTCTGAATTAGCACCCCACAGTATTTTGACCAAAAGGATAGGGCTGGGAGGAGCATTGTTTTCCAAGTTTCCTCAGAACCTCATGGACATTGGGTCTCCTGGATGGCCAGGATATCCACAGGTAAATTGTGTTGTAAAAAACTCAGTTTCCTAGCCCAGGATGGGGAGGCCTTGAGTCTGGAGATATTCAAAATCCCTATGGTGAAGGTTTCCCCCATTGCACCTTAGGTGTGAGAAGTTGGGCCCCCAGGCCCACCAGCCTCTTCTAGGTCCCCATGGGCTTTCACAGCAGTGTGGGTGTTAGCAGCAACACTATTGGAGTTTTATTGATTTTTTTGGAAAGAGTCACATTGTCTTTGGCCTTCGCTTTTTGTTTTCCCGACGTCGGATGAATTTTTTGTGGTGTGGATAAGTTTGGTGCACCGTTGAGCGGGTCAAAAAAAAACTTTCAGTTGGGATAGGTCCCAAGTCAGTTTTGACCGGAGCTTGGGTGCAACAATTGGGTGAGATTGAGTCTCCCATCAGATCCTCAGATTGAGTGGCCCACTTGGCATGGGCTTCTTAATCTGATTGGTTGATAGATTCCTGAGTTGCTTCTGCCACAAAGGTTTCAATGTCCTCCTGGTGTTGGGAGTGTGGGATAGCAGTGGTAGCCTTGGCCGTTTCCTTGGCTGCAGCCCTATAGGCCTGTTTTGTCTTCTTCTGTTCTTGCGGGGAGATAGGCTTTACCAATAGGTAACAGCCTTGTGCTCCCCACGGAAAGCCTCCTTGGTGCTTGTGATTGGTTTGTAGTGCACCTCTCTGTTGGCCATGGCCACTGAGGGGTGCTCTTGGAATGTGACACCCTCCTTGATAGGGCATGCGTGCGCCTTATGGCTGAATGCGTCACAGTGGGTGCAAATGGGGGGCATGCTGTCCACGGTTACCCAGAATAGGTGGGTGGTATGCCCTGCGATATCAATAAAAGTGGAGTGCAGGATCTGGGTTAGGTCCTTCACATCTCCTCAGTTGGGGTCAGAACTGCAATGGCTTTGCCAGTGCACAGGTGTGGCATCATTATGAAGCATTGCATTTTGAAAGATTGTATTTCACCATATATGGTGAGACTATCTTTCAGGTGTTGTTCCAAAATGTCATATTTTACCGTAGTAGGCAAAAAGTCAAATGTGAGGAAAATTTGGTTTGATTTTGTCCATCTGGTACATTTGGTTTTGATGACCTGTTGCCCTTCAGGGAGGCAACCATTACGCACACCACTGCAGCCTCATCTGCTGCTTTTTTGCTCTTGAAACCTAGGTCCAGCCAACTGCGTGACTTGGAGTGAGGTGCAACGTACACCGCGGTCAGGAAAATTTTGTGTACATCTTCACAAAATTTTTCCCAAAAGGCTATTTTTTGGATGTCCAGATACATGTGGACTCTGAATTCCACTGATGAAAGTGGTTGGGAGTGTGGCATATTGATGTACTGGTTGCATCATGCTTGCCATGCAAGTATCTCTGGGGAAATTGTGACTGCCAGTTTTTTAAGATTTTTATCTATTTTGCTGGATTCTCTGGGGCATTTTTGAACGTTGGAGGCTGCGGGCCTTCCACCTGCTCCTCTTACCTTGCTTGCCCAACTGCTCCCTGACATGGGCACAGACTAATCTCCTCTGTGAGATTATCAAACTAGATTCAGTCTTGAATTGGGTAGGTTGCATTAGTGATTGCAACAAGAAAGAAAAGTTAACAAATATTTATTTATATATATATATATATTACTTTATTTAATGTCTCTTGGTTTCATTCTCTGAATTTGAGCATCCATCTCCATTTATTGGAACTAAAACCTCAATTGGTAAAGTCAAAATTTTATAGGCCACATCATTTGGATAAAAATTAATATTTGGCCCTACTCTAGTGTTGCATAATATTGCAGCTGCCAATGTGGAGTTTTTCTTTACAATAAGTGGAATTAAAAATTTATATATGGATAACAAAATTTGTATTAGTTTTATTTGTACAAGATGATCGTGCTCAAGGGAAGTCATCATTTGATTGTGTTAGTTTAGAATATAATTTTGTTTATTTAATCTCTTGTGGTTGATAATTTTGCCACTTTATTTTTTATTCGAGGTGGGCCAACCTGGGGATGATACCGCACCGATTAGGGAAGTGAAGAAAATGGGAAAGGAGGATAAAACCCGGAAAACCTCCATGCGCGGTTATGATAGGCCAGGAACTCCATGGACCGCCTTTGCTATTCGCTATCACGGTTCGGGGCATTGGTGTGCAAAACCAACACAGTCAAAATTGTCCCCTACCTAAAGTCCATTACCGGGATCGAACTCGGGAGGCATAATTTTGCCACTTTTATAAGTTTAAATAATTTAGTCCAAGTGGATGATGGTTAAACAATTTAATAGGTTTAAAGCTCATGAACTTATTGATGCCATCTACTAATATAATAAACTAAAAAATCAATATAGGTCATCTGGAAAATCATTAGCCCCAGCAAAGCTAGGTTTCTTGTTTAGTATGTTATAAAAAAAGAAAATCCATTTTTGTGGTAATTTCTGATTTACTGATTTTATAATCATGTGAATTTATACGGTTATTATGAAAAAAGTTAGTCTTTGTATAGCTTTAGCTTCAGATAAATACAGATTAAATTAAAGTTCAGATTTATCAGCTAAAATATAACATAAATCATTGTTTTCTAAAAATACTTAATTCATAGTACTGTCCTAACATAACTAAAATCAAGAACATTAAAACTACACAAATTATTAGTGCTTTAGGATCAGATTAGTATTAGGAAGCCAAATAGAAAAATATAGCTTTGTTCTTAATAAAATAGCCATATTAAAACTTTTTTCATCTTAACTAAAGATTTCAGTACTAGCTATATTTTTTTATTATAACAATTTCTAACTTAGATTTATATACCCAAATATTACTATACAATCATACTCACTTATATTAAATCACAAAAAAATTTTAGTTAACTTTGTAACAGATTGTCTAAATAGAGAAATAATATAGACATATATGAAAAGAAATATATTGATAGAAAAGATACTTAAAGTAGATAAAAAAGTAATTCTGTTCTATTATTTAAAATATATATTGAAGTCATGATAAGGGTGCTGATTGCAGGTGCTTAACCTCAGGATTCCAACATTAATTGACAGCTGCAAAAGCAGTAAAACTTGACAACTATCTGAGTAACAGGGACCAAAAATAATTCACATAATTAACAATTAGGAAGGATTTATTAGATGATAAACAATAATTTTTTAATAATATTAGGGGGTTTATATACCCTTTTTATCAAGTAAACATCATTGAATTTACCCTATGATACTGCTCAAAGTCACTTTTGAGCGATTTTAAATTTAAGTTTTATTTATCCACAGCCATCTGCCCAAACCTATTCTTTGATGACCTTGTATCCGCCGCCTGCCACCCCAGTGTGGGGCAGCAGTGCACCCCCACCTAGCGTTTTCCACCCCGCGGGCAAGCGCGTTCAGATGGGCTCAAACAGCTCACCCACTGCTTCCAAACAGTTTTGTCCCCCCACGGGACTTAGCACTCCACCTGGCGCGCGTCCACCCTTCTCACCCCCATCCTCTCACCCTCCCTCGCTCTGCCATTCGCTATTGCCTCAGAGTGGACTATGGGCATTTGTTCCCATATGCTGATAAGGCAATTATTGACCTAGCCACTGTGGCCTTTGCGCCAGCTGGCTTTATAGACTTCTGCCCTTTTAAGGGCTACTTTGACGTTGGGTTCCAATCTGAGGAGGATGCTGAAGTGGCAGCACAAACTCCTCTAATTTATAAAAAAACCCCATTCCCACAACCCATACTCGCCTCCCTTCAGACACCATGCTGGTGGTATCCTTTGCAAATCTCCCATCCCACCTTCCACCCCAGGTTTTGTATGACCAGTTGGTCGTGGGGCTCCTGACTTATGGCACTCAGCCCAACCTCATCTTTGCTATTCCATCTGGTGTGAAGTGCCTTGCTGCTCCTCGTGCAACAGCCACCATCATACCACACCACCCTACCATAGCCCAACAAATCCCACCCCACGCTAGTGTGGCTGCAGCGCCTGATCATTTCTTTTGGACTCAGGTCTATAATGGTAGGCAGATTTGTTCCCTCTGATTTGGCCTTGACCATGCAAAAAAAGTGTGCCCTCAGGCCAAGTCCGCTGCTGCGGCTTCTGAGCCCCCTCTGAAGGTTCAGTATGGGGCGCTTTGCTGCCCCCTCCCACCCTCCAATCTCATTCAGTGGGCCCACATGGAAAATAAGCCCCCCCCAAAAAAAACCTCCAGCCTCACTCTCCCACCTAAATCTACCCCAGCCAATCAGATCAATGCTTGGACCACCATTGGCACCCAAGCAGCCGCCCATTCACCCAATCCCACCCACCCAAATTTGAACGCCATTATTCCAATGAACCAAAATCCATGGGATCTATTGGCTTAGACTGACGGTTCAGCTAATGTCCTCATTAGTAAGCATACAGGTCAACCTCTCTGCCAAGGTGATTATGGTCAGGCAGAATTTTCCTTCCTGACTTTGGTAAAACCACTAACCCTCGCCATTTTGCTCCTCTGCCCAATACAGCCCCCTTCCAAAGTGACCACCAGATCACCTTAGCTGCGGTGGCCTCTCCTCAGTGCCCAAAACTATGCACCATGGTGGCCCAGTCAGTGGCTCAGCTCCAGCATGGCCTGCCCACCCTCTTCTTCCCCCCAACTTCCTTGAATCTCCCTGCAGTTATATCTCAAAACTATTTGATGATGCTGAAGTTGCTGTTATGATTGTCACAACGCTTGCTTCATTCAACCCCTCAGCCAAAATCACCTGCCACAGTATCTCCCTTTTCACCCAACTTCCTGAAGCCTGCAAAGAAGCTGAAGTTCTCCTCGCAGCTTTTGTTGAAACACTTTCCCATCATTATCTTGATGTGGAAGTGGAAAACTCCTACTACGCTGACCTCCACCCCCACTATGCGGATGCCCCAACGCCCTGGCTCTCTGCTCTGATCCAGTACCTTACCCAACATCCCTTGATCTAGGTGGGTCTTTCTGAAAACCAACCCCCTGACCCCTCCTCACCCTCTGCCATAGTGGGTTAGCGGTTTCTGCTTCCCACCTTGTTAGTAGTTTTGTTTTGTCATTTTGAGTGTTGTGATTCAGTACTGTCATCCCCTGGTCGGCGTACCTTAAATAAATTGAATTTACCCTATGATAAAGCCTATGATCACATGATACTTCATATATAAAAGTTTTTTTATATAAAGTAATTAAGGGAAAAGTACACATGAAGACAGATGGGTTTCACATTTTTTCTGATGTCACTTTGATTTGTTATGCTAGTGAGACTCTGTATCCAAAAAAAAGCTTTTGGAATATTGCTTGATCTTGTTGATTACTGCGTTGATTCACTTAATCTGAAAAGAAG
The DNA here is from genome assembly GCA_022478985.1 of Massospora cicadina. Taxonomy (NCBI): domain Eukaryota; kingdom Fungi; phylum Entomophthoromycota; class Entomophthoromycetes; order Entomophthorales; family Entomophthoraceae; genus Massospora; species Massospora cicadina. The sequence continues at coordinate 10,630 of JAKSZP010009343.1, read as the reverse complement.
GTTCACTTTCATTATCATCTTGATTTCAATCTGTATACTTATTCTAATTGATCCGTTTAAGATCTAGTCTATCACCTTTTTTATTGAGAGAGAAGAGTTATGATCTCATAGATTCTGTCTAATTAGAAATTCATGAAATATTTTCACCCAGGTTTGATTTATTGATTATTAAATGACAAGACGCATAAATGATATACCCATCCAACAATGATTTAATTAACATTATTCACCTAGTTAGTTTGATGTAACTAATTTTTATCAATTTGATTACTTTCTGGCTTCTTATTGGTTGGGAAAAGATTTCTATCATTTGAAGCCCCCTCAGGTCTATTTAAGGTATCAATTTTTTGTTGGTAGAATACAAAACTTACTTTCTTTCTCTCTCGTTGCAATCACTTTAGCAACTTATTCAATTCAAGTCTGATTCTAGTTTGATAATCTCACAGAGGAGATTAGTCTGCGCCCATGTCAGGGAGCAGTTGGGCAAGTAAGGTAAGAGGAGCAGATGGTAGGCCTGTGGCCTCAAACGTTCAAAAACGCCCCAGAGAAACTGGCAGAATAGAAAAAAATATAAAAAAACCGGTGGTCACTATTTCCCTGGAAAACCTCACTTGGCAAGCGCGATGCAACCAGTACATCTTCACGCCGCACTCCCAACCACTCTCGTTGGTGGAATATGGAGTCCATGTGTTTCTGGACATCCAACAAACAGCTCTATGGGAAAAAATTTGTGGGGATGTGCACACTTTTTTTCTGACCACGGTGTAAGTTGCACCTCACTCCATGTCACGTGGTTGGCTGGACCTCAATTTTGAAAACAAGGAGGCAGCAGATGAAGCTGCTGCGGTGCACATAGTGATTGACCTCCCTGAAGGGCAATGGGTCATAAAAACCAAATGCACCAGATGGACAAAATCCAACTATATTTTCTACCATTTTAATTTTTGCCTACTACGGTAAAACGTGCCATTTTGGAGCAGCACCTGAAAGATAGTCTCACCGTTTATGCAAAATACAATCTTTCAAGATGCAATGCTTTACGTAGATGCCACACCTGTGCACCGGAAAAGCCATCACAGTTCTACCCCAACTGAGGAGATTGTGAAGGACCTAACCCAGATCCCGCACTCCACATATATCAATATTGAAGGGCATACCACCCACCCTTTCCGGGTAACCATGGACAGCGCGCCCCCCATCTGCACCCACTGTGACACGTTTGGCCATAAGGCACATGCATGCCCCACCAAGGAGGGCATCACATTCCAAGAGCACCCCTCAGCGGCCATGGCCAGCAGAGAGGCGCACTACAAACCTACTGCAAGCACCAAAGAGGCTTTCCCATGGGGAGCACAAGGCTGCTACCTACTGGTAAAGCCTATCTCCCCACAAGAGCAGAAGAAGGCCAAGCAGGCCCACAGGGCTGCGGCCAAGGAAGCAGCCAAGGTCACCACCGCTATCCCACACTCCCAACACCAGGAGGACATTGAAACCTTTGTGGCAGAAGCAACTCAGGAATATATCAACCAATCATATTGGGAAGCCCATGTTTGGGCCACCCAATCTGAGGATCTGATGGGTGACTCGATTTCACCTGATCTTTGCAATCAAGCTCCAGTCAAAACTGACTTGGTTTCCAACCTACCTGAAAATTTTTTTTCTTGACCTGATTGATGGTGCACAGAACTCATCCGCACCGCAAAAAATTTGTTCAACGTCAGGGAAACAAAAAGTGAAGGCAAAAGCCAATGCAAACCTTTCTGCTAAAATCAACAAAACTACTAATAGCATTGCTGAAAACACCCACGCTGCTGTGAAGGCCCGTGGGGATCTAGAGGAGGCTAGTGGGGCAAATGCCCACTCCCTCACACCTAAGGTGCGATGGGGAAACCTTCACTTTATGGACGTTGAATATTGCCGGACTCAAGGCCTCACCATCCCAGGCTAGGTAACTGAGTTTTTTACAAAAAAATTTACCCATGGATATCCTGGCCATCCAGGAGTCCCACTGTCCACAAGGTTTCAAAGATGCTTGGAAAACCATGCTCCTCCCATCTCTATCCTTTTGGTCAAAGCACTGTGAGGTGCTAGTTTGGAAAAACAATTTTTTTCAAATTTTTATTATCAGAATCCTTCCTCAATGGCCGAGTCCTTGTTGTCAATTTCTCGAGGGCTGATGTGGCACATGCTATCATTAACATCTATGCCCCAAGCTGTGCACAAGAATATCAGGAATTTTTCTTGTCTGTCAAATCCCTCCTGTAACCCCAGACCCTTTTGTAGTTGGCGATATGAACTGTTGGCTAAACACACCAACAGACTGTTGGCCTTTCTCCTCCCACACCCCCTAGGGTCACATAGAACTTCGCGTTCTAAAGGCCACCCTTGGGTTAATGGATGCACTGCCGTGGCAAGCCCCGCTGCTCAAAAACATGATGCGACCCCATGTCCACAATGGCCAATTAAGGTCCATGACCCACATAGACCTTATCCTTACGCCGGCGAAATTCCAACCCCACATTTCCCACTTCAAAACAACAAAAATTGAATTCTCTGACCACTGGCTGGACTTGATAACCTACTGCCTACCTGTCACAGCGGCTAAGGCCCCACATTGGTGCAAACTCCGCCCTCTCAAACTTGCGTCACCAGGATTTTCCACTTGGGTGGAATCAGCAACTTTGGAAAAAGAGTTTGTTACACCGTTTTGCGTGGACCCCATCTCCACATGGGCAGCCTTCAAAGAGGATACCATCCGCCACTCTCGCCACCTCTCCTCCTGACGCTCATGAGCCACATCAGATGTCATCTCGCGCGCTCTGGCAGAGTTGGCACACTTAGAGTCCAACATCCCAGCCACAGGATACAGCCCTGCATGGGGCTGGAAGTGGATGGAGGCAGCTGACCAACTCAACGCGCTCAAAAGGCAACACAAACATTGGGTTTTTATTCAGTACAGGGCCAAATGAATTACAGAGGGTGACAAGTGCACCGCATATTTTTTTAAAAATTTGCACCACGCCAGAGCGTGGCTTGCACACAGATGTGAAGATTTGATGATTCCATTGTGGATATGCCAGCTGAAGTGGCAATCAAAACACAAAAGTATTACTCCGAGTTATACTGATCTGATCCAATTCAGCTGGCCAAAGTGGCAGAATTTCTCGACCAAACCCACATCTGCACCATTTCCCGATACCCAGAAATAATGAATATGATTACTCTTAATAAATTATGGACAGCCATCCGCGGTGCACCAAACTGGAAATGCCCAGGCCCAGATGGCATTCCATATGAATTCTACAAAAAGTACTTCAAATATATATCCCCACTACTGCTTGCCTCACTTAACCAGAGCCTTCTGGAAATGCGCCTCCTACCAGGAGGACAAGAGGCCTTCACCATCACACTCTTCAAGAAAGGGGACAAGCTAGACTTAGCCAACTGGCGCCCCATTTCCTTAACTAACATGGATACAAAAATTTAACAAAAATCATGGCTAACCATTTAGGGATTGTAGCAGCTGCCACCATCTCCCCAGAACAATTCGGTTCCATACCCAGAAGGTTGATTTATGACAACGTGCACTCTGTGGCTAAAGCATGCCAGTCCACAGCCTCTGGGGCATCTTTATCCTTGGACCAACAGAAGGCTTTCTTGAGTAAACTGGGAATGCCTCAGGGCCTGCCTCCATCATTCTGCTTACCCCCTCGCTTCATCAACTGGGTGATGCTGCTCACGGAATCTGCAACAATGGCAGTGCGTGGCCCTGGCTTCCTAACGGAAGTAGTCCGCCCTCAAAGGGGCTTGCGACAAGGGGACCCCCGTAGCCCACTCTTATACAACTTCAGCCTTGACCCACTACTTCGAAATGTGAATGCCCAACTCACCGGGGTCCATGTTTCAGGCCAAGCCCCAGTCAAGATGATGGCGTTTCCAGAGGACTGTGTGGTTGGGGTGTCCAATAATAAAGATGCACGCGCACTTGAAGCTCTCATCCAGGAGTAATCGGGGTAAGTAACGCTGCACTGAATGCTTATAAAACCGAAATCATCCTCCTTGGTCAGTATCAAACCTCCTGGGCCCCAGCAACCAGTGCCCACCCCATCTGCTCGCACACGTGCTCGCCCTCCCAGCTCACCCCACACCGCCCCACTGGTGCTCCCCTTCATGCCACGCCCTGCCATAGGGCCGGTCTGCCATCTGGGCATATGGGTGGAGGCAGGCGGGTACGCATCAGCAGTAATGGAGAGTTGTATTCTAGACAACGTGACGAAGTGCATCGCCTCCCTCAGAGCCCACCCTACTTCCCTTACTGGAAGGGTTGTTTTAGCCAACTCTATGCTCCTCTCCAAAGTCTGGTTTGGAGCCCACGCCATCCCCTTCTCCCCAAGATTTTTCAAATCCTTGTATGCCCTGCTGCAAGGATGACTTTGGTCAGGCCGCCCACCACCAGTACAGCTAGAGGTCATGTTTGGCCCTCATCATCATGGAGGCATGGACCTGCTTGACTTCAAAGCCCATGCGGCCAAGATCCTGGGCACCTGGATTGCGGCAGTTACTGCCCCCACGCTCCCCTCCCAACACTGGTCCCGCGCAGCCCACTCCAACTTCTCCCGCGCCTTGGGCCTCAACAATCCATTGAACCCTCACTCCCTGATGAAATACCTGGATTCACACCCATCAGCCACAGGTCCTCACGGGACTAAAACCCACTACAAACGAATCCTCCTTTTCATGTGGAGCGCTTAGTGGAGAATCCATATTAGTGGACACACAGCCCAGAGAGGCCGCCCCTCCCCTCAGTTCACACAAGAGGTACAGAGGCTACCCATCCATGATGGCGTGATCCCCATTCGACCCCAAGTCCTATCCAGGGTGGACTACCTGGACATGATGGACATCCCTTATTCCATTGAGACCCAAAAAACAATCTGGAAATACGCACACCATCCTCTGTTGCAGCCTCAAATCCGTTCCCATGTGTGGCGCTGCCTGAGGCAGGTGTATTGTACAGCTGAGCGCTCTAACACTTTACACTCATCCTGCGTCATGTGTGGCCAGTATGGAACGCTGTTTCACCGCCTGGATTAGTGTCCTATCTCTAAAGTGATTTGGCGCGAAGTTCAACGTCTGCTAGGCCAGGATCAAACGCATCCCTTCAGTCTGTCAAGAGATATGTTTGCTTCATCAATGGCCTCCCCTTCCACCCTCCCTCCGTGCTCTGGTGGTTGCAATCGCCATGTGGACTATCCACACGATTGTCTTGGATACCATCGCAGGCTCCACCCCCACCCTCCCAGAAGCTGTCCACAGATTCCAGTCCCATTTGGTGGACCACTTTCAAGCATGGATGTTTGGATACCTCCCACCGCGTCGTTGACAGCTGGTCTCCTCCTGGTTCCCAGTTTGGTTCATCAAATCAGACCCTTTCCTCCACACATGTTCAATATTGGCTACGGCCCCTTCACACGTTCCCTCCCCTCCCCATAGTGGCGTTCCCGCTGACAACAAGAGAAGGCATCGCTTCTTTGGGGTGCCTTCCCTGTTACTAAGTTTTGTTTCTTTTGAGTCAGGTTTTGGATGTGTCCATCCCATGGTCAACCTTCCTCACAATAAATTCTAGAATACAAAACTTACATCAGTGCAAAAAAACTTCACAGCTAGTTCATATAAATCTTTATGACTTATCTTAGAATTAAAAAGAGCGATATGAATTATTTTATTCTGGATATTCTTCTCAGAAGGACGAACATCCATATGGCTGACATTACCCCCTTTAATAATAGTGGGGGACGATAGTGACATAAGAATTGCCCATGATTATTTAATAGTAATCCCAGAGATGATTTGATAAATATTTCATCACCTCTCTTATAGGTGATACATAGCCATCCCAGATTGAATCAAGTTTACCACTTAAGGGGGGTTGTATTATTATGAGGATCACTTGCTTGATAAGTATATTTATGCATGCTTAATTAGGCTGAAATTCAGCCAATGGATCCTCGATTTTGCCAGTGGCTTATGGTATTTCACTGTTTGGAAACTCACTAGGCATCCTCAAATAGCTCTGACTTTTCTAGCTGATTTTGGCTTGATTTTCCCTCTGCAATCAGGAACTTCAACCAAGGCAGGTAAAGTTGAAAGCTTTGGATATGAGATCCCAGCTTGGTATTATTCTCTAAAAGTGACTTAGGACTCAAATCAGAAAGAATAATAAATAAAATAAATCTTTATTAGATTAGTTATTTACTAATTATTCATTAGGCCAGGCGCTAGTATTTGTATATCTCTTGGGCATCTCCTGCCCACATTCAAGCACGCAATATCACAGATTATTTTCCACCTCAGTTTGACCCTTGAACTGATATGACTGAGACGTATTGCTAGGTTTATTGGTGTCAAAATACTCTCATATTTGGGAGGATTTCAGGGACAAAATTTGCAACAATGAGCATGAAAAATGGTCCTAAGATTGTCTCAAACTGAGTTTTGTCATACTGCTGACAAATTACAAATTCTGGGAGATTTTGTGGTCGATTTAAATAAATAATGCATCCTTAATCAGGCTGTTGGCAGACCTCTCTCAATAGCACTAGGTACTCCCATTCAGGTGTTCCATGTACAAGTGCTTTAATGAAAGTTATGCATAATGACATATGAAAATTATTTTAGGACCAGCTCAAAATATGTTTTCATCATACAGCTGGTGAGAAACAACTCCCTAATTGGGATGTCAATATTCCCTCTTGATAGCACTAGGTACACTCATTTGGACAGTCCATGTGCAAGTGCTATTGTGCCAATTATGCATACTGACATAAAAAATTTCGCCCTAGGACAGGAAATTAATTATGTTATCATTTTTCTGATTGTCCATGGGACTTTTAAACGTAAAATTTGGGTCAGTCCTGAATGATTTTGTATACTAGATGTTTGATATTGTTCCCAATAATCAGGATTATTTGCTAAGGGTTTAGTGCAGCAATAATTGGCTCAACTGTGCAAGTGTATTTGGCCCAGGCTTCTGATATAATAAGCAAATTGATTTGACATTGAGTTTATTGGCACAGCTAAATAGTTGCAGAGAAGACTGGCCTAAATGTGCAGGTGTAATAATCCCAAGATTTTGATAATATAATTAAATACACATTTCAATAATTGACCTTAGCCATGTTATTGAAATAGGTTTTAATTAGAGTATTAGCTCCAGAATTAGGAGGGAAAATTGGCCCAATCTGTAGTTTGTCAAAGGGTTTATTTTTAAGTCAACCACAGAATCTGACAGTGGTCGAGAAATTGTGGGATTTTAATATTATATTTGAGATTTGTAAGGTGCTAGAGGTTGTCTGAGTTAATTATCAGTTCATCCCTTCGTGGTAACTGTCTTTTCTAAGTTGGCCATAACATTTAATTTAGATAGAATGATGTGATGAGCCAATTGTCAAATATTCTTATATAGGTCTTCAGTATTAGCAAAGACGTCTTAAGCTAAGAGTGAGGATATTTTAGGTTCCTGTTCATATAAGACTTAAAAAAGGCTTCTTCAGCATCTGATGGTAATTAATGTGGTTGCTATGAGAGCACTGGGCAGGTATTGATCTCAGTGTAGAGGATCTGAAGTGAACATTTTCTCTAAAATGGATACAAAGGTTCCATTTTCTCACTACATGTACCATTTATTAAATGGTTGTAATGAGCAGAAAAGAGTTTATGAGAACTCATAGATGTAGCCAGGATATTGACAACTCAAAAAGTATAATTCCTACCATTATCACAGATGAGAACCTGAGGACAATCATGTTTAGTAAAGGTATGTTGATCTAAGAAAGTAGCGGTGGCTTTAGCAGTTTAGGCTGTAAGAGAAACAACTTTTGACCCACTATTTAAACAATCAATAAATCACAATATACAATAATTTCCGCTACTTATTTGAGGTAGCGGACCTATTTTATAGGATTATGGTGTGAAATGGTTTTCTTGGGGGGGTGGTAGGTTGATATCAATAATTGTATTTGTAGTTAAACTGCTTCTTCAAGGTAGACAGGCATCTATGAATTCAATAATGGGTTAAATGATCCCTTCCAAAAGGTAACAATCTCTAACCCACTCATACGTATCTTGTACTCCTCCATGTCCTATGGTAAAGTGCTTCCATAATCACTGGTACTTGTTGACTTTTCTTTCTCGTTGCAAACACTTTTGCAACCCATTCAATTCAAGACTAAATCTAGTTTGATAATCTCATAGAGGGGATTAGTCTGCGCCCATGTCTGGGAGCAGTTAGGCAAGCAAGGCAAGAGGAGCAGGCGGAAGGCCCGCGGCCAATAACGTTCAAAAACGCCCCAGAGAATCCAGCGGAATAGAAAAAAATCTAAAAAAACTGGCGGTCACAATTTCCCCGGAGATACTCGCGTGGCAAGCACGATGCAACCAGTACATCAACATGCCACATTCCCAGCCACCTTCGTCGGTGGAATTCAGAGTCCGTGTGTATCTGGACATCCAAAAAATGGCCCTATGGGAAAAATTTTGTGAAGATGTACACAAAATTTTCCCGACCGCGGTGTACATTGCACCTCACTCCATGTCACACAGTTGGCTGGACCTAGGTTTTGAAAGCAAAATAGCAGCAGATGAGGCTTCAGCGGAGCGTGTAGTGGTCGACCTCCCCAAAGGGCAACGGGTCATCAAAACTAAATGTACCAGATGGACAAAATCAAACCAAATTTTCCTCACGTTTGACTTTTTGCCTACTACGGTAAAACGTGACATTTTGGAGCAACACCTGAAAGATGGTCTCGCCATATATGGCGAAATACAATCTTTTGAAATGAAATGTTTCACGCTGATGCCACACCTGTGCACTGGCAAAGCCATCACAGTTCTGACCCCAACTGAGGAGATCATGAAAGACCTAACCCAGATCCTGCACTCCACCTTTATTGACATCACAGGGCACACCACCCACCCATTCCGGGTAACCGTGGACAGCGCGCCCCCATTTGCACCCACTGTGATGTGTTTGGCCATAAGGCACACGCGTGCCCCATCAAAGAGGGCGTTACATTCCAAGAGCACCTCTCGGCAGCCATGGCCAGCGGAGAGGTGCACTATGAACCAACCGCAAGCACCAAAGAGGCTTTCCCGTGGGGAGCACAAGGCTGCTACCTATTGGTAAAGCCCATCTCTCTGCAGGAGCGGAAGAAGGCCAAGCAGGCCCATAGGACCGCGGCCAAGGAAGCGGCCAAGGTCACCACCACCATCCCACACTCACAATGCCAGGAGGACATGGAGACCTTCGCGGTGGAAGCAACTTGGGAATCCATCACCCAATCAGATTGGGAGGCCCAAGCCAAATGGGCCACTCAATCTGAGGATCCGATGGGAGATTCAATCTCACCCAATCGCTGCACCCAAGCCCCAGTTGAAACCAACTTGGGACCTATCCCAACCAAAAAATTTTTTTTTGCCCCACTCGACGGTGCACCAAACTTATCCGCACCACAAAAAATTCGTCAGACGTCGGGAAAACAAAAAGTGAAGGCCAAAGCTAACGCGACTCTTTCCACAAAAATTAACAAAAACCTCGATAGCGTTGCTGCTAATACCCGCGCTGCTGTGAAAGCCTGTGGGGACCTGGAAGAGGCTGGTGGGCCAGAGGGCCCACCCCCTCACACCTAAGGTACGATGGGGGAAACCTTCACTCTAGGGACGCTGAATATTGACGGACTCAAGGCCTCCCCATCCTGGGCTAGGAAACTGAGTTTTTTACAAAGTAATTTACCCATGGATATCCTGGCCATCCAGGAAACCCACTGTCCACAAGGTTCCGAGGATGCTTGGAAAACAATGCTCCTACCATCCCTATCCTTTTGGTCAAAGAAGTGTGGGGTGCTAATTTGGAAAAACAATTTTTTCAAATTTACATCTTCAGAAACATTTCTAAATGACTGAGTGCTCGTTGTCACCTTCTCATGGGCTGATGTTGCACACACAATCGTCAACATTTACGCCCCAAACGGTGCACAAGAGCATTGGGAATTTTTCTCATCAGTCAAAGCCCTCCCTCTACCCCCCGATTCTTTCCTAATTGGTGACATGAACTGTTGGCTAACCTCACCAACAGACCGGTGGCCGCCCTCACCCCACGCCCCACAGGGTCATGTAGAACTATGCGTTCTAAAAGCCACCCTTGGGTTAATGGATGCACTGCCGTGACATGCCCCACTGCTCAAAAACATGACGCGTCCCCACGTCCACAATGGCCAATTAAGGTCCATGACCCGCATTGACCTTATTCTAGCTCCGGCGAAATTCCAACCCAACATCTCCCACTTCAAAACAACGAAAATGGAATTCTCCGACCACCGACTGGTCTTGATAACATACCACTTACCCGTCACAGTTGCAAAGGCCCCACATTGGTGCAAAATCCGCCCCCCAGAGCTTGCGTCGCCAGGATTTTCCACGTGGGTGGAAGAGGCAACTTTGGCAAAATCGTTTGTTGCACCGTTTTGCGCGGACCCCATTTCCACATAGGCAACTTTCAAAGAAGACACCATCCGCCACTATCGCCATCTCTCTCCTCCAGATGCTCACGAGCCACATCGGTGGTTATATCGCG